>SSNS01000043.1:3026198-3119889 GCA_006937985.1 Aphyosemion australe
GCTGGGAGCTGGTTCCACAGTAGAGGAGCCTGATAGCTAAAAGATCTGCCTCCCATCCTACTTTTAGATATTCTAGGAACCACCAGTAAACCTGCAGTCTGAGAGCGAAGTGCTCTGTTAGGAACATATGGAACAATCAGATCACTGATGTATGATGGAGCTTGTTTATTAAGAGCTTTATATGTGAGAAGGAGGATCTTAAAATCTATTCTGAATTTAACAGGCAGCCAATGTAGGGAAGCTAAAACAGGAGAGATGTGGTCTCTCTTTTTAATTCTCATCAGAACTCTAGCTGCAGCATTTTGGACCAGCTGAAGACTTTTGACTACATTCTGTGGACCTCCTGATAGTAATGAATTACTGCAGTAATCCAATCATGAGGTAATAAATGCATGAACCAGTTTTTCAGCATCACTCCTGGAAAGGATGCTTCTAATCTTAGCAATATTCTGAAGGTGGAAAAAGGAAATCCTACAAACCTGTTTAACGTGGGGTTTGAATGACATGTCCTGGTCAAAGATTACACCGAGGTTCTTTACTTTGTTCTCGGAGGCTAATTTAATACTGTTTAGATTAGGTGATTGACTAAGCAGTTTCCTTTTCTGAGGTTCTGGTCCAAAGATGATAACTTCAGTCTTGTCTGGATTTAACAGCAGAAAGTTTAGAGTCATCCAGATTTTTATGTCTTCAAGACAAGCCTGTAATCTACCTAACTGATTAGGTTCATCAGGGTTTATGGATAAATATAACTGAGTATCATCAGCATAACAGTGGAAGTTTATCCCATGTTGTCTAATGATTTTACCAATTGGAAGCATATATATAGTGAGAAGAATTCCATAAAGTCGTTGCTGCTGAAGGCTAAGGGAATAGCTGGCTCAGAGCTATGATTCTGTGTAAGTTTGGCAACTGGACTGAAAAGAAATTTAGGATTATCTTATTCTCCTCAATTAGTGACGAATAATATGCAGTTCTAGCTTGTCGAAGCTTATTTTTATAAAGCACTAGACTATTTTTCCAGGATAAGTAGAACTCTTCCCGGTGTGTAGAGCGCCATGTTCTCTCCAATTTTCTAGAGGTTTGTTTTAAAGTACGCAGTTCAGAATTAAACCAGGGAGCCAACTTCCTGTGCTTAGTGACCTTTTTTAAAGGGGCAACATTGTCTAATGCCACGTAGTAACGGTTGCTATGATGTGTGATTGGACAATAGCCGTTCTGGGGGCGGGGCCAGCGAAAGGCTAATTGAGTCTAAGATATTACTAAAGGCTACGTTGAGAGGATCACTTTCAATGTCAACATGAATGTTAAAATCCCCCACCACAATGACCTTATCAGTATTTAACACCAAATCAGACAAGAAATCTGAGTTCTGATCCAAACATTGAGAGTAGGGGCCTGGTGGACGATACAAGACTACAAACAAAAGTGGTTTTAGAGCTTTGCAATCCGGATTAGGCAAACTAAGAATTAAATGTTCAAAAGAACTGTAGCTATTAATTGGTAGGGGACTGATTAATAAATCTGAATGAAAGATGGTTGCTACTCCTCCTCCTCGTCCTGTACTACGAGCAATATGATGATTTAAATAATTAGAAGGAGTGGACTCATTTAAACTAACATAGTCCTCTTGCTGCAGCCAGGATTCTGTGAGACAAAACAGAGAAATCTGATTATCACAAATCAAATCATTAACTAATAAAGTTTTTGAAAAGATAGATCTAATGTTCAATAAATCACATTTAATTATTCTAGTTTTCTGTTCAGTAGAGTTTGTTTTTATTTTTATGAGATTTTCATGATTTGCTCTATTAAGCCTGATTTTTAATCTGTTTGATTCTGGCCGTGGGCAGGACACTGTCTGGATGGGGTTCATGGACTCACCCATCTTGACTCGTGACAGGGAAGGCTGTTGTTGGTTCAGCGTCCAGGAAACAGCAGAGAACGTCTGGGCTAGTAGAAGCTAACCGTTAGCATTAGCAACTCCACCACACGGCAGAACTCCTCCAGGCTTGTGTTATTTGTGGAGATGACGTTGCAGCAAACAGAGTCAGTGGTAGAGTCGCGTTGCTGTTAGCCAATCAGAGGCGAGATAGCCGAATATCAGGAAACAAGACTCTAAATCCTGCCGTGTTCTACTCACCTCTCCTCTGGCTAACTTCTAGTTCCTGAAACAGGGCAGCGAGCGCTTTTTACCCACAGAGGTTGACTCAAAACATTCATTTGATGAAAAGAGCAAGTGAGCAAAATTGCAAATATGAACTGGCTTTTAGTATTTCTATTTATCTTTCATCTTCCCTGTATCGTGATAGATATCCTATCAACAGATTCTTGCCGATACATTCCCCATCTTTATCTATGCTCAGTCGGATTCTCTTTATCATTTTAAAATCTGTTTATATTTTCAGGTGGTTCCACCCCAACATCACCGGAATCGAGGCAGAGCAGCTCCTGTTGACCCGGGGAGTCCACGGCAGTTTCTTAGCCCGACCGAGCAAGAGCAACCCTGGGGATTTTACCCTCTCCGTCCGGTAAAACCACCTTCTGCTTTTAAAGCATCTAACCTTGATGCTGCTGCCTGTTTCAACAATGAAACTCGTCCTGCTGGCAGATTTGAGCTATTCTATAAAATCAACCCAAGCACGAGTTTCCAGAAAACCTAAAACAAACAAAAAACCAGGTTTTTGGTTTGATTAGAGCTTAGCCAGCAGGCACAGATAAAACCCTGGATTCTTAGAAAATTCGTCTGTGGGTCAGTTTTGACGTAGTAGGTGAATAGATGGCATTCACACAAAAGTGTGTTTTGTGAGTTTTTCTAGGAAAACTGTTAGATAACGTGTGATGTAGTAACAGAAATAGAAGCGTGGCTTTTTTTAGGTTGGCCTGCAGGTTGCAGTGAGGCAAACGAGCACAAAGAAGAGATTTTATTAAGTACGTGTGTGGATGTTCTGATAGAGTCGACTCTCCAGGCTGTGGTGATTACAGAGGGCAAGTGGAGATGGAAGAAGAGACAGTTGGAAGAGTCGCTCTTCCTTGGCAACGGAAGCTTTTAAGAGATACATCCAAGCTCCTGGACGAAAGCCCAGACGTGTTTGTTTCTCTGTGGCTGTAGCTGACATGGTGACACAGTCAGGGGGAGGCTGTGTGTGTGTGTGTGTGTGTGTGTGTGTGTGTGTGTGCAAGAGAAGGGAGAAATCGAAGTATTTAAAGCTTTAAATGAGAGTGGGAGACCTGCTCGGGCTTTGACCTTCACCACCTGTGGTTTGTTCGTTCGCGGTGCCGGGTGTCAAATAACCGCTGGAACGTCGGAGGTGGCGAGCTGCGATCGCAGCTTGTGGTCGGGACAGATTTAAGAAGATAGACAGATTGAGGTCAAATGGTCAAAAATGTGCAGAGTGTCATCACAAAGCAGCTAAATACAGGTTACTGTAAGGTAAAGGGAGATGAGGAGGGATTATCTTCCAGCTTACGCAACCTAAAAACACAAACATCGTCCTGCTTACTAATGGAAACCTTATAAAAACACAGCAAATACTCTGAAAAACAAATTTTAAGTCGTGTTTGCACTCACTATTTAAATGCAAACAGCACGTTCACTAAGGAAACCTGAGATCTGTACAACCTCTATTAAAATTATACATTGGATGCATGAGTAATAATGACCCTTGGTTCTGAGATGTGCATCCTGCAGGAGGCTGAGAGCAGCCAAGATCAAAATGTCGTCCTAAAACTGTTGTTTATATGACATTATTGTATTAATCTTTACTCTGCTAGTGGCTTTTTCTTATTTTACTCTTATTTAAAGTGTAAGAATCACCAGCAGCAGCAAAAATGAAGCACTTGTGGTGCATCCAGGTGACGAGCCCAGCAGGAATTTCTTAATATTTTCACCAAAATAACTGAAATGAAGAAATGAACAAGGTGTGAAACTCGGTAAGCTAAAAAAATGGCTGCTATGTGATATAAACACACGATGAGTTGTTTGAAATCCTCCAAAACACTTTAAAAACTTTATGGTAATGTGGTTTTATTTAAATTTTAAAATATTTTCAAAGTTTCTAGTTTTTAATGTTTTGCTTCCATTTGAACATTTTTGATTTTGTTCTTTTTTTTTACATTTTTTAAATTTTTTTATTCAAGTTTATCTTGCAAATTAAAACTTACAGCGTACACGAGTGATCAGTTATGGCCACTCGCCCTGAAAAGGCTTGAAGCTGTAACTTTAAGATCTTCTGAACAGGAAGTGAGCGTACACGTACGGCTCACGCGTCATCAAAATAGGTGCTGATAAATTCCTGCAGAAGTTGACGCGTGAGATCCATAAATGTGACGTGATTTATAAAGTAACACATGCATGAGGGGTTTACTGTATGTAAAAGGTAGGATATTAATGAATTATACATTTTATAGAACATCTGTAATCTAGATTTACCTCGAGCTGATTACGAGCAGCAGCATCCCTTTAGTGCTTTCTATAAAGTAATCATTTTCAGACTCAAGACTGTTTTCAGTGGTTATGATTTCAGACGTGTGACTCAGAAGTGCCTGTTAATGTTCAGATGGCTGCTGAGGGAAACTGTTCTTTTTCTTATCTCTCTCCCTCTCTGTCCCCCGTCTCATCCTCTTATCTCCACTCCCTTCCTTCCTCTTTGAACCAGGAGGTTAACGCAGGAAGGTGGGGGTCAGACGGAGGAGTCTGAAATGCTAATGAGAGCTTTTTGATGGCTCCCAAATGAAATCAATTCAGATTTTCGTGAAACTCGGAGGATGGGGGTGGGGTGGGTGATAAAAAAGTTGGACGCAGAGAAAGTTTTTTAAGTTCTGCTCTGTAAGGAGAGCGGTCTGGGCAAGTTTTTGCCATCATTTTTCATGCTCTTTATACACTTCAAAGACTCCAAAAGAGGAATTTAAGGGCAATCTTGAAAGAGAATTTTGCAGAGCAAATTACTGCAGAGAGTGAATTGATTTGCTCCCAACCTCTGAGTTATATAATGCAGGCCTGGGTTTACAGCTGATGGGGTCGGGTTATTTTTAGGTTTACACAGAAGAGGAAAACGGTGCCACCATCATTATTATTATTATTATTATTAGTTATTATTATTATTATTGCTCCTGTCAAGTTATTTTTCCAAATAATGCTGCTCTATCGGTCTTTACGTACATAAATGAAATTTTAACCATCATCAGATCAGAGGAAATGTAATGCCTGCCTGTCACTGACGTACAAGGGAAACAAACAAACATCTCAAATGTGGAAAAAAATTAAATAAACAAGAAGGTTTTATCAAAAATGCATCATTTCTCTGAGGAAAGCCTTCGGTTGTGTGACAGTGAGCTGAGGGGAAGAGGCCTGCTGCAGGATGATTACAGTTTAACACAAAACACAAAGTTTATGATTTGAAACAATGATTTTTTACCAGAACTGCAAAAAGAAATGTGACGTGATAATCACCAGCTCATCAGAACAGAGGAAGTCAGCTAGCGTTAGCCTCACTTTTATTAGCAAATTCTTCCACATAAAAATCAAATGAGACGAGTTGTTTATTAGCGGCTGTAGCTGTATGTAAAGCATGAGTCGTTACTCATAATAAAGGACAGAAATAGTCAGATAGCAATGATCTGATCTGCTGTGAAAGTCCCTTCACATATCAGATCATTTGGTTATCAGATCAGTGGATCTAAAACGATGCCATTGTTTTAAACAAACTTGATCTCATTTGTCTTCGAGCTTGTTCTGATCACCACTGATTGGTTTTTCAGTAATGTTGTAATGGCCACGGAGAAAATCTGGTACATCTTAGGCATAAACACACCCCTTAAATTTGCATGTCCCTACTCATACCAATGCATAAAAACATAGGTCACTGTAATGGTGAACGCAGAACAGCAGGGAGCCTAGGTCTCCTCCCCTTCCGGTCGGCTCATGGGTCCCTGAACGGGGCTATCAAAGCTATTTCCTGGTCTGCTTTGCCTTACGCCCTCAATCACACATACAGAACATGATCAGTAATGATGTGTGTTTTGACTGTGTCTGCCACGTTCTTTGAGATTCATTAACTTGTAATAATTCGTAATTAAAATGACCACAAATCAGACGTCGCATTTATATTCATTTTCTTTGTCAGTGGGGGACCGATGGTCCATAAGTAGATGGGCGCGACTATGGCTCTCTATGCTGACCTGAACTACTGCTAATGCTAGCTTGAGCTAATGCTAATGCTAGCAAAGCTACTGCTAGCCCGAGTTAATGCTAATGTTGTTGTTGGACAAGAGTAAAACAGCAAAGAAGAATTTTGGTGCATCGCTCACGCTCCAGAATGTACTGGAAATATTCAGACTATGAATGCCAGATAGCTCCCCCTCCCTCACTCACACACACACACACACACACACACACACACACTCCCCACCACAATCACCCCCTCCCATCAAGGTAAACCAGCCAATCAGCATTCAGCTAATTTAATAAATCATTTCCTGGCCGAGTGGGCGGGGCAGACCAGTCTGTTCATTGTAGGGCTTTATTATGGGATTGTGTTTGGCTATTTTTAAGCCCATTTTAATTTACTATGACACATTCTTGCTCTTGGACCCTTTTAAATATTTCATTGACAGGACAGTTACCAGCTGATTAAATCACAACCTGATCTGTTCTCTGCCGTCGTGACTGACTGTCGTAATAACTCAGAACATCAGGCCTTCCCACAAGCATTAACACATTTTGTACTTGTGAATCCTGCTTTGCGCCGCTGCTCTTGCCCAGCTGCTTCTCACTTGCATTGTTGGAATTGATGTCGAAGCTGGTCAGCATGGAGGAGCAGAGCCTAATGGACTTCCTTGAACATTAATGGTTAGAAAGAGAAGTGGAATGCAATGGGTGAAACAAGAGACGTGGTAAAAGAGGATAAAAGGAGAATTGAGGCTTGCATCTCCTTTCTTTGGGCTCTGTGTAATTACTGGAGGAAAAAGCGAACAAGGAGAGAGTTTTGGGTGAAGTTCGTGTTATTTTAAGTCAAGTGTTTCACAGATACACTCAGAAATCTCTCCCTATTGCTCAGAAACAATGAAACGAATCCAGAAGTTTAAAAAAACGACTTCTTAGTTTTCTAATATTAGTTCATTTAAACAACAGCTTGGACTTTATTTGGTCATTAACTTGGATTTGCTGCAAACGTACGTAAAATATCGGTCTAATTTAATTTCAATTAGTAGTAAAACAGAAATTTCTGCTTTTGTTATAAACACATCCACGTTAACGTGAACAGACTCGTAATCCTGGCTTGCAATTTTGTGCTAAACACATTTCTTTTTCATTTTCTGATGTCTGTGGGGATTTTCTTCTCTCTTGGAAGGACCTGAGCACCCAGATGTGGTTATTGATGAGAGGAAGTGATAAACATGCTTAAGAAGCCTTTAATCCAGTTTACTCTTCAGTCTGACTTTTTCATTTGTAAGCAACTCCACCATAATTGTTTATTCTCAAACGGTAAACTTCCTGCACGGATTATATTACTGCAGTGGAAGATCGACTCCAGCCCCATAAACAAGATTAAACAGCATCTAAATATCGAGGAAAATCGAATTCCTCCTTTAGTTGGGTTGTTGTGTTTAGGTGAAGCGTTCAGAACAACCCAGCACAGTGGTGCAATGTTAGCCTTGTATTTTATCATTACCACAGTTGTACGACATATAAGCTGCAGATTCAGACGAGTCAGATGTTTTTATTGCATGAGGAACATGAGTGAAATTGTAGGAGAGCGTTTGTGCATTGGGCACCTCTCAGAAGCTGTTGTGTTTAATGTTAATGGGTCATTTAGACTCTTGTGCAGTGGAAGAGCACTGCTTAGAGCTGAGCTGTTGGAATCATCGTTTTATTTATGTAGCACTTTTAACCAACTAGAGTCCCCAAAGTGCTGCACAATACACAACGTAGTATAAAACGGTAAAAAGCAAAAAATAAATAAAAACAATAAAGCTTAAAACAGTTAAAGCAACCACGCGATTAAACATGTCTGTATGACTAAAGAAGCCAATAAATTAAAATCTTCATTGTACTATTAAAAATCATCAGAGGTGGAGCCTGCCTAGGAGGAATTCCAAGAGTGAAAAAGCGCGATCCCCCCTCGATTTCCAATGTGCTGTTGGTCCTTCCAGCTGCAGCTGCCCAGCCGAACGAAGGGCTTGTGAAGGAACGTACGGATGCAAAATGTCTGACAGATGAGATGGACCGGCTCCATGTAAACGCGTAAAAGGATTTTAAAATTCATCTAAAACCGTACAGGGCTGTGGAAACGTGATCACCTTTCCTAGTGTTCGTTAGAAACCGAGCAGCCGCGTTTTGGACCGTCTGCAACTGGGAAATTGAAGCTTGATTGATGCCCGTATTTAAAGAGTTCCAATAGTCCAATGAATGAATGAATCACAATAGGCGTGTTTCCATTGTCGGAACCTCAGGGTCATTTTTGGGAGGGGGAAATCGACCGGGAGATACGATGGCCCAGGGCTCTCAGCTGCTGTTGAATGACCAGAAGAAGTGCTGCTTTTTACGGTGCTCTGTGAGGTACCAAGGCCTGTGAACTGCGTAGTTGTGGGGGTGTTTCGCTTCATTTTCGGTGTTGAGAGTTTAGTAACGGCGATTTCAAAGCAATGAGAACGGTGCTTATTTTGTTTTGTGAGTTAACCAAAAGTTCTTCTCAGCTACTCTGCCGGGCCTTTCCGAGTACCTGCTCCTGTTCACGTTCTTCGTTAGTCCCTGAAAATGGCCCGTTCGGCCGGCCCGGTGAAGTGGAGCTACACGCATGTCGGGAAGTTCCGGTAAAATTACCCTGAAGTTCCAATAGTGGAAACACGCCTAGTTTCTGGATGCTTCCTATTAGGGCTGGGCCAAATGGCCTCAAATCAATGTCACGTTAGAGCAGTTCATCTCAACGATAAATAGATGACAACTAGCCATGTGGCAGCAGTTAGCGGATGCAGTGGTTCGTGTTGCAGACTGGATGGGGTGGAGTCACGACTGGATGGGGTGGAGTCACAACTGGATGAACCATCCGGTTCGTAGCACAGCATCTCAAATTGAACATCGGCAACCTACACACCTTTCCATTTTTAAAAAATACAGAATTTATTGACATGACGTCGGTAACGAACATACATTCCGGTATATCGCCCACCTCTGCCACCTAGAAACAAAAGGCTCTCTTTTATTCAGACAACGTAAATGTAAGCAGCTCTTGAATATTGTGTTGCGTGAGTGCTGCATCCATTTTTAACTCTAAATTGATAACATCTGCTGATGTTTATTTGAAGGAACCTTTGTGCTACTTTCCTCGGTGCTAATTCCTCACATTACTCTGCTAAATCTAAAATAGAGTAATGGAAGAAGTGCAGCTCCTGAGTGAGCCTAAACTCAGAGGAAAACATGAACCTGCAACCCTTTTAGCCACAGCTCATCTCTTCCTCCTCCTCTTCCTCCTCCTCATCGGTAAACGTGACGCCAGGGCTTTCATCTGACGACCTGACAGATACATCCTGCGTTTAAGTGTGCAGCAGGAAAAGCCAGCTACTTTCTGCATGTCTCTTAGTCTCCCAACAACAACCAGAAGCCTTCCTCTTAGTTCTTCAGCGAGCTCTGTGCAGGTCGCCTCCTTATCATCACACACTGACTGGTGCGTTTTGTCCCATTCCAAAGGTTAAAATAAAGATATACCTCAGTAAAATACAGATTTTAAATAATCAAGCCTTCATTGAAACAGAGGAGTTAAATAACTGTGATCCGGTTCTGGCCTCCCCCGAATCTCACGCTGCAATAAATCCATAAAGGTTATGAGTGTGTCAAAGGGGGAGCGCAGGGACGAGGATGAAACCCTAATGGGATGGGTTTGCCTCATTCCTCCCGTTAATGGTGTTGAACTCTATAGGAAAAAAGGGGCTCTGACCTGAGCGTCTAGGAGGGGCCTGTAACGGGGCCAGAGACCTGTGGCAGCCGTCCAACAGCCACTAATAGAGCGATAAAGCAATTACTATGAAATACAGCGAGAGCAGGAGAGATGGATTATGGGACAAATAAATGTGGAGAAGAGGATTTATGGTGTGCTGAGTGGAAGGAAGGGGAGGGGCAGAAGGGGGAGAATGTGAAATTCATTACAACAACAAGGAAATTGATGGAGGGAAACAGGATTTGTGTCATTTGATATCACCATTAGCTGATAATCAGTTAGAAAGCCGACTGCTTCAGCCTGCAGATCAGAATCGCACCGGCGCTCCTCTCTGGACCAGAGTCTGCTTCATGAGCCGACGTACGTTTACTGTATTTATTATGTTGTACCGATGTCGCTGAAGATGAGGAGAAGATAATTAATCTACACAACAGAAGCTAGGACTGGACTCAAATCAAAATCACGATATATCGAGCGGTTCATCTCGATAACGACTCGAACGCACAAAAACAAAAGGTGGTCCACTAGATAAGCTTAAGACCAAGTAGTTCCTGAACAGCGGCCACTGCTGCAGCTCACGGCTCCCCACGGGGATGGGTCAAATGTGGAGATGTAAGTTCACCAGTGTGTGATGATGGTTAATGGGACTTATTTGGACCAAGCTTCTCCTTGACCACATCTACCGGTGCTCCTGGTAGCCGCCTCCAGCGGCTAGCCACCCATGGTCCACTGGCCGCGGGCAGCAAGCGGCTGGTGGAAGCCGACAGCAGTTAGCAGGTTGCAGCGGTTGATCTGATAGAGGAGACGCTTATTTCCAAAAAATGCTTCAACCATTTGGCAACATTTTGGATTCGGTCGCCGCTTCCATTCACTACTTCAGCATTTGAATCGTCCCCATTTTCTTGCTGTCTTTCACTTCGTGTTACGGATCCGTAGAACAGCGCCTTATAGAAACATGGACACCGACAATCTTTTCTTTTTTTTATACCAAATATACCGACAAACCGGCAAAATTACGTCGGTAATAGTCATGAATTTTGATATCAATAAAGTTTAGGTATATCGCCCACCTTTAACGGAGGTACGATAAGCATTATGGGCTTGACACACGGGAGGCGGCAAGCGGCAGCGGCAAGCGGCAGCGGCAAGCGGCAGCGGCAAGCGGCAGCGGCCAGCAACGCCTCTGTTTCAGGGTGAACAGCGAGTCTTCCGTTGTTTTGATTGGTCGTCAGATTGGAGGGAATTTTAGGTTAGTAAAGCAGTTCAGAGTTAAAAAAGCAGCAGATATGAAGTCTCACAAGGTTCTGCTAGAGTTAAGGGAAGTCTTGTAAAGCTCTGGGACATCCGACACGGCAAGTATTAATTTTTCCTTCATGTTTGTCCAGAGATGTGCTGAGAAGCATCCTGTCTGCTCATTGGTCTGTCAATGAAACCTCCGCTGATTGGTCCTTGTCCGAGCGACAGCGATGAAAAGTTGAAAATTTTTCAACTTTCTGGGATCGCGTTGCTGGCTTGCATGTGCACGACACATGCACGAGCGCAAAATTTCACATGCACGTGTTTCGCGTTTCGCTTAGCAGGAGGGCGACCCACGATTATCGCTTTGTTGCGCTTGTCTCTTTGAAAACATGTGTCGAGCCCATTAGTTCCATCCCCTTTATCGCCATTAGATAAATATTATGGATCAAACAACGAAAGGGACTTAAAGTTTCTTCTGCTATTCATCAGTCACAGAACGGATTTGTCTGGGTTTGATGCCATTTTACACTTTTTAGATAGAAACAGTCCATTTTCTGTTTTTATTTACACTGCATTTCAACGGTTTTGTGAGAAACACCCGTCTGCAGCAATTCGAAAAAGACATTTAGGGGTAGATGGTCGAAGATGGAAAAGATTAGGTTGTCGGACAATAAAAATATAGAACAAACTGTTAAAATGGGACCAGATGGCTTGATAGTTGGACATGTTAGTGGTGTATAGGCATTCACATACTCAGTGTGTGTTTGTGTGTGTGGGCGAACTCTTGATTTTCTTTGTGTGAGCATATACTGTGCAGGCCTTAGTGTGGGTGGCTGTTTGTGTGTGTTCAGTCAGAGCTTAGATTTCCACAGGGTAACCGTACCAAAAAGGAATACTTTTTCACAGAGAAATGCATCTTTTAGCCACCGATTTCTGCTAATGTGATTAAAAAAAACACATATTTCATATTTTTTTTCCATTCAGGCGTAACAATGAGGTGACCCACATTAAGATCCAGAACTCTGGAGACTACTATGACCTGTACGGAGGTGAGAAGTTCGCCACGCTAGCCGAGCTGGTGCAGTATTACACTGAACAACAGGATCTCCTGCGTGAGAGGAACGGCCATGTCATCGAGCTCAAGTATCCGCTCAACTGCAAGGATCCAACATCTGAGAGGTAGAGTCACACTCACACCTGCAGAGGGTTCTGCATTTGCATGTATTCAATCAGATATACCTGTGTTAATTTTGGGGGGTTGGTCCAGTTTAACACTAAGAATAGTTAATTTAACACTAAAGAGTTATGTAGCTGCTATGTAACACTGACATGAGAGTCAAACAAGTGTTAAAAAGGAGTGTTTCCTTATCAACTCTGCAGGAGTCATTTTGGACAAAATAACTCCTGAAAGCCAAGTCCAAACTCCCTGTTAAGAGTTACAATATTAACTCCAACACCAGTGTTACATCGTCAACTCCAGAAGAGTTGGTTTTTGACACTAAAGCAGAGTTAAAGGACCAACTCTCCAAAAAGAGTTAAATTAACTCTTACTGGTGTGGACCCATATAGACACTTTAAAAGTGTTGAAATCAACTTTGACAGTGTTCATTTGAGCATGCTGAGCTTGCTGTGTGTAAATCTGATTGATCTGGGTTTATTCCTGATCACAGAGAGTTATTTTATTCTAGTAAATGGACTCGGAAGCAGCTAAACCATCAGGGACCTTTAACAGAAAATAGATTTTCTGCTTAAATTGTGTTTGCAAGACATTTTAGTCATGCAGAGATTAAATTCTTTTCAAAATGTTTTTATTTGATTAGAAGCATGAAAATATATTTTATGCATTGTTTGCATCTATTTGCACATTTATTTATTCTAAATGCACGGCCTTCATAATTAAAAAAATACATTTTAAAACATTAACAGATTAGGGCAAAGTTTTACTTCTGATCATTAAGGCAAACCATTTACTACAAAAATAATAAATCTTGGGTTAAAAATATAAATATTAAAAATATAAATATTATATGCAGTAATAAAACTAGATCATTAGCGACGCCAGTTCCAAAGTCACCCCTTCTATATGAATCACATCAAGCTGGCACAAAGTGAGCGAGTCACTGATCCCCCTCACAGCAAGGATGTTGGAATGTCATTCAGACGGGATAAATGTGGTGGAATGGAATCAAGGAAGCTGAATGCTGCAGACGCTCAAGATGTCTATAAATAGTGACCATAAAGAGACCATGAAAGTCCTGAAGAGACCGTTCCAACCCATGTCCAGAACCCTGAGACTATACTGGAGTAGATCAGGAAAGTGGCCCTCAGGTGGATCTCACAAGTAGACATCAGGTGATATATTACATACACCGGCCAGCCCAAAAAAAAAGTTGCCACCATAAACAAAAGGTAAACAACCACTCTAATATTCTGTTGGGCCACATTTAGCTTTGATTACGGCACACATTCTCTGTGGCGTTGTTTCCATAAGCTTCTGCAATGTTACCAGATTTATTTCCATCCAGTGTTGCATTAATGTGTCACCAAGATCTTGCATTGATGATGGTAGAGTCTGACCGCTGCACAAAGCCTTCTCCAGCACATCCCAAAGAGTCTCAATGGGGTTAAGGTCTGGACTCTGTGGTGGCCAAAATGATGTCTCACGCTCCCTGAACCACTCTCACTATTTGAGCCCGATGAATCCTGGCATTGTCATCTTGCCATCAGGGAAGATGGAATAACCTGGTCATTCAGTAGATTCAGGTAGTCAGCTGACCTCATTCTTGGAGCACATCCTGTTGCTGAACCTAGACCTGACCAACTGCAGCAACCCCAGATCATAGCCCCGCCCCCACAGGCTTGTAGAGTAGGCACTAGGCATGATGGGTGCATCGCTTCATCTGCCTCTCTTCTTACCCTGATGCACCCATCACTCCGGAACAGGGTCCATCAGTTTTTAATAATGCGTTGGACAGTTCTGAACCCAGTTTTAGTCGTTTCTGCATCTCCTTAGATGTTTTCTCTGCTTGATGCATGCCAATGATGTGACCCGTCTCACACAGACTAACATCTGTTCCTCCACCACCACCAGATGTGTCTTCTCCACATAGTTGTTGAAGAAATGAGAAGCAAATCATTGCACCAGTTGGGGTTAAATAACTTGTTGCAGCTGAAAGATAATCACCCATGCAGTAACTATCCAATAGGAGGCTCCTACCTGTTTGCTTAGTTAAATCCAGGTGGCGACTTATTTTTTTGGACAGGCAGTGCATTTCCCTACACTTTTGACCATGCCACCTACATTCTCATCTGGCTTCTCATCTTCTTTTCAATACCCCCACAATCGGTCACCTGACCAACCCCTCCCCCTCCTGAAACACACATGCAAACTACAACAAGATGAAAATAAACATCAGTCTTTAGCAACGTCCTAGTTTTACCTATCGGACCAATACCGATAAGTTAAAAATGACTAACATCGGCCGATTCCGATACATCGTGCATCTCTCTTCATTGCTTAGTGTTTCATAGTTAATCTTGCAGGGAAAAAGCTGCCTTGATGTTGGGCATTAAACTGAGAATGAACTCAAACTGCAAGTCTGAGGATCTGAATACCCATTATTCACCGGTTTGCTTGCATGTTTGCACAAAAAGAGACAACTCTGCACAAACTCCCACTCACAACATCCAGATTCACCTCACATCCACAAGCATAAAGAGTGGAATATTCGACAAATATGTGTTTGGACAAACTAAGCGGTTGAAGGTGCCGTTTCTGTCTATGTTTAGCAAACACACGGGTCAGGTATTATACAATGGCTGGATCTGATTTATCTCACCTTTCCACCTCAGTCTGGTGTATTAATGTTTGTGATAAAATGCAATGCTTGATAGGAAAAGGGCACGATCCATTCGACACATCTGCGCTGTGCCAAGTGCCTGTCAGAGTTTCTATTTGGGTCTAAAAGCTACTTCTGATCTGTGGTTTTGGTTTATGTGGTTTTTCCACTCTACATGCATCTCTTAACGCCTCCTTTGTCTTTCTTGCTCATCACACAGGAAATAATATGCAGGCATGCTAGTATTTCATCTTAAAAATCAGTAAAAGTGTGAGGCTGCAGCAGTACAAGAGACGCTCTTGAGTGGGAGTTTACACTCGCAGCGCACATTTACTTTTGAGTTATGTTAAACCACAAAATTACAGGAAACGTATCGAGTCTTCGCCCTCTATGGAAAAGTTTGTTTTGTCTTCCCTTCTTACCTGTCGTGTCAATATGTCTACCTGGGATGAAACATCTGGAAGCATGTGGTTAATCTAAAATAATTTTTTTTATTGCTTTAGTTTGATTCTGCAGAAACACACAGCTCAATTCACAATAGTCACATCCTAGAATTCAAAACCACATTTACCTTGTTGTTGCTGAAATAGGCGGCTGGGGGTGTCTAATGTACCAAAAAGTGTTTGCCATTTCCGACCTGCTTCTCTATGCAAACAGTTAATGTTGTGATGGCGACGAAGAAATGGTTTGTTCTGAGAAAAGCTGCTTTAACGCGTCATCGACGTTGACACACCGCCTTAAATTTGCATGTCCCATCCCACTGTACCATCTGCTATATATAAATGTTGGTCAAGGTAATGCTAACCACAGAACACTAGTCTGAGCTACTGCTAACGTTAGCCCAAGCTACTGCTAATGCCATAGACATGAATGCGTAGATGCCCCGTTGGGCGTTGGAATGCGTAACAGTGTTGCCGCCATATTGGATGGGTTCCTCACTCCAAACCCAACTGGAATCAACACAGGGTAACTAAGCTACTATGCACATCTTTGTGCGGCCTACGGTTGCAGCAACCAGCACACTTTTGGAAATAGATCACGTGGGATTACTATTGACTTACCTGGCCTGCCTGTTGTGATTTTAATTTTTTTACTTATTTTGTTTAATTATATTTATATTTTAATTATCATGCCATACTACATGTGTGGTTTTGTGAAAAAGCATAGTAAAATGTGTTTTTAGTTGGGTAAGCACGTTCCTCAGTAGAAATGAATGCACTGGGGGTGAATGGAGACCTATCCAAGATGGCGACCGCCCACTACGGCAGCTCCCATAGTCAGTGCAAGTCCACAAGGTGTTTACGTATATGTCTGTGGCTAATGCTATCCAGAGCTACTGCTAATGCTAACCTGCGCTACAGCAGTAGCAGTAGTAAATGAAGCTCATTAAATATTCATGAGGTGGCCATTTATCAGGCCTCCTGGACCATTTTGAAAGTTTCATATGCTTTATTCAAAGAACAGTTTCCATTTGTAATAAAAGTAGCTCTAGGTCCCAAACATTTTCTACATCAAAACAATCTTTTTTACCTTCTTCTAGGAATATCCACACAAAAACACCCAAAACAACTTTGGTTCCTTGCTAATCCATACTTTCTGACATCTTTTACCCTTGTTAATTTTTTCTTAAAGCAAATTCTCGCAGCTCAAAATAAAATCTTTTTGTTTTAATTTGAGATGTTTTTATATGAGGATAACTGCTAACACAGCCTGTTGTGAATTTCACCACACAAACATTAGTCAACCAGTCTGAGTAAATTATTTAAACGCCCTGATCCTGAAACTTTTGCAGCTGGGTTCGTTCTCAAGCTTTAATTGGCTTCATTTATAACATTTCATGAGAAGTTGCTTCAGGTTTTTGGTTTTTCCACTTCTGTTTCCTTCTTGGTGCTTTAATAATAGATTCTCTCTCCCTCGTCTCCAGGTGGTACCACGGGCATCTCTCTGGAAAAGACGCAGAAAAACTGCTGATGGAAAAAGGCAAAGCTGGCAGCTTCCTGGTACGGGAGAGCCAGAGCCAACCGGGAGACTTTGTCCTCTCGGTTCTCACTAATGAGGAGAAACATGACAACGTGGACCGCAAGACCAAGGTCACGCATGTTATGATCCGCTGCCAGGTGAGAACACTCGTGTGTTTAAACAGGACCGGTTTACTCTCACATGAAAGTTTTCTTTGGTCCAGTTGGAGTCATCTAATCGTCTGTCTGTCTTCAGAAGGATGGCAAGTATGACGTGGGGGGTGGTGAGCGGTTCGACACCTTGGCTGACCTGGTGGACCACTACAAGAAGAACCCCATGGTGGAGAAGAGTGGCATCGTAGTTCACCTCAAACAGGTTAGGAAGACAAATTCAGGGATTCCATCAATCCCAGTTATTTGACTGTTTTAATCATCTCTTTCCCACCTGCGACAGCCTTTTAACGCTACCAGGATAAATGCCGCCAACATTGAGAACCGGGTACGAGAACTCAACAAGGTAGCGGATAACTCCGAGAAGCCCAAACAGGGATTCTGGGAAGAGTTTGAGGTACTCAACATTTTCACCCTTCAGGGTTTAGTGATGGGAAGTAAATAGGATTTTTTGACATTTTGAAGTACGTTTCTATGTAATAGTTATAAATATTTACTACCTCACCAGGTGTAGAATGCTTCCAGAATGGCCTCTGTTTGGAGAAATAGCTTTTACATCCTTTAAAACTGTGCTAACGGCTAGTATGACAAAGTGGATTACTGCTGTCTTAAACACAGAGCAGTTTCCTGCTCCTCCGCCCTACTGGTTGAAAGTGGAATTACAATCGTCGTAAACAACCCTGCTGCAGCCTGCTGTAGCTAGCGCTAACAACGAGCTAACACTAACATGAGCCAACTAAATACTAAAATAAACCACAAAGTAAAAAGATCCACACTGTTGGACAAATCTGTGATCTCAAAAATAGAGGTTGATGCAATTGTTTAATGAATTTAAAAAAAAGTCCATGTAAATAACCATTTAATGCCAATTTAATAACAATGTAACATTTTTTAATAACATGACATTTGGCCCATTTTAAAAACAGAAGTAGTCCTCTTTAGTCTTGACTAGTTGTTAGCACATCAATCTAGAAGGATATAAACACTATTTCTCTAAACAGAGGCCATTCAGGAAACTAGCTACAACCTAATGTATTATTCATAACTTTTAAACAAAAACAGTCTTTTCCTTGTAATGTTTCCGGCTAAAAAGGAAATATATTATTTTTATTGGGTTTATGGGATACTGGATTGTATCCGATAACATTCAGCATAATATCAAGTTTTTACATTTTTATCCAGATGCTAAATTTTCTAATGAACAGGAAATGAATATCTTCATAATGTTGAAAATTCACCACCAGTATCACAGATGAGCAACACTTAACATATTTATACATCTAGTTTCGTTAATAGGGTCAGAAAACTGCATATTTATACTTGAAAAGTTACAGATCTGAAGTAAAATGACCTCCAAATGCCTCCATGTTATCATAAAGTTCTGAAATATGGCATTTTCCTGTTATTGCACTCCAGAGTGACCTCTGCTGTAACTGAGACCCATTACATCATCTCAGAGCAAACTCTATTCAGAGGAATGCAGCTCCCAAAAATGACTCTGGGATTTTATTCAGAACTTTTTGTTTCATCAAACCTCGTCAGCAGAACAAAAGTTGGATTTTCTTTCCTCTCTGTCACTTTTAGGTACTTCAGCAACAGGAGTGCAAGCTGCTGTATCCCCGGAAAGAAGGCCAGAAGCCAGACAACAAGAGTAAAAACAGATACAAGAATATCCTCCCCTGTGAGTCACGCAGCAACCTGACATTTCCTGTCTCTCCAACTTCCTGTGGAAAGAATGACACAAACAGCAAAGAGACAACGCAGAAGCCCGAGCACAGCAGAAAGATTAAGCTTTGATAGCTCGCAGCTTCATCAAAAACACAAAACTCTACTTTGTTCCGTATTAATACTCTTATCTTTGTTTCCAGTTGACACAACACGAGTTATAATCAGAGAAACGGATTCAGACGGCCCCGGTTCAGACTACATCAATGCCAACTACATCAGAGTGAGTTTATTTAATAAAACACTCATCTGACAGGAACCAGAACGATCGCGTCTTAATGTCAGAATATTAATTTTGGTGCAAAACGTTCATGCAGAATACACAGGAGGATGAGCGCCACGCAGAGGAGAGCAAAGTCTTCATCGCCACTCAGGGATGTCTGCAGAATACGGTCGTAGACTTCTGGAAGATGGTCCATCAGGAGAATGCGCATGTCATCGTCATGACAACCAAAGAGATGGAGCGAGGAAGGGTGAGCAGAAAGTGGATTTTTGTTAGTGAAATGTCACGAAATCTGACAATATTCCGCATGATCTCCAATCAGAAACTCAAAAAGCTGACTTTATTATTGGTGCTTGAATGCATCGTTGCCTGGAGGCAATAAAAGAAAATAAAACCAGGAGTCTGAACTCATCGTTGTGAGGTGCTAATTCACGTGAGCAACAATTTACTTCCAAAATCCTACGTCCATAATCAGATTTTTTAAAATTGTATTCCAATTATTTTTCTTTGAGATGAATATCAGTCCTAAAAAAGGTCATTATGATAATAATGAATCTGATTAAATATGTAATCAAACATTTTACAACAAAAAAGAACATGGATGATAGAAAAATAACTAGTTGACTTTACTTTGATTTAGAAAATTATTTAAAACCGATTGTGCAAAACTCACCTACTGCCTCTATAATCAAACCCAAAAAATTAAACGTCAGTTTTCTGTCAGTGCGGTTATATGCGCAGTATCAGCATCTACGTCGATCTTATGGTAATAAGCTGGGAGTCTTTATCCTCGTTTACATGCGCATTAGGAAACCGAAGTTTGTTCCACTCCGGTACAGTAGGTGGCGACATGCTCCCTTTCGTGTCGGCATTTTTCCGGTTAGCTTGTAGCAACACAAATAGTAAACAAACGCTGGCGGGAGTGAAGCAGACGGAATTGAAACAAAAACACTGCAGCACAGCTTATTTGGTACGTACTGCACTGTTTGATGTTGTTACGCGTGTTACGTTGTGGTGGTGATATTATCAGAAGGCCGCTACTGCGGTCGCGTCACTTCCGGAACGCGAGCGTCCAATCGGTTCAGTTTGGCTAACCCGTTTACAAGCAGAATGAATTCTGATAACTACCACATTATCTGGGTGCTTCAGCCCAATTAGAACCAGTTCACCTTCAGCCAGACTAACGCGTTTACAAGCATTTTAAAAACAACGCGAGTCTTTGTAGGGCAATACTTCGGTTTTCTGATGCGCATGTAAACGCACTGAGTTTTTGGTTCAAGGAGCCGTTTCAAAATGTTAAAGGAATTAGCATAGAACCCCTTCTTCCTTGGAGTAAAGCCCCTCCCAGAAATCAGAGCTTCTCAGCTCATAGCAGCCAATCGGGATGGGTGGGCGTGGTTAGCTCCAGCTTATTTTCTTAAAGTGACAGAGCCCTGAAACGGCTCATTCTGGAAGGTACTGAAACTGTCAAGAATAAAACTGCTGAGATGTAAAAGGGTTTTGAGTAAAGAACTCCATAAACATGTTCTTACAGACCATAGAGCTGTTATACTTAAGAAAAAAATCATAATTTGTCTCCTTTAACATGAAGCTCAAAGTTCAAAGACCTTCTGAATCATTTAAAATCTGAATCATGTCTGTGGGATAAAACGAGCTGAAGTAGTTTTGCTTAATATTTGAATTAAAGATTCAAAAATGTGAATATCACCCCCAAACGTTTGATTAATGTTTGGATACAAAAGACGCCACTACTTCATTTGACCCTTCTGGCTATGAGGAGGATTTTGCCACTAGTCCTGTTTTCAGTCAGATGAAAGTCATTATTGGATAGCAGTAGCTGATTCTGTGATAGAGGCGGTTTCTGTATCAGTAATAGAGCTGAAGGTTTGTACACACGTCTCTGTGGTGGGGGTGGATAGGAACACGCCAAGCAGCAGGATAATATGACAGATAAGCTGCTTGAGATGAGCCGGTTCTTCAGACGGGTCTAATACTCACCACCCGTCCTCTTTCTCCTGATTTAGAACAAATGTGTTCGCTACTGGCCAGACCTGCACACCACTAAGGAGTTTGGGAAGGTGATGGTGAGGAATGTGGAGGAGCATCCAGCTCAGGACTACATCCTGAGGAAGCTGGAAGTGACTGCTTTGGACCGGGTACGTCCAAACTCCTCTGCTGACCTGGGGTCAGACTTTCAAAATAAAGTCCTGCAGCATGTCTTTATTATTTAAGGGAGGACTAGCTTTTTTTTTTTATCAACACTTTAATTTTAATTATTAGAATAGTCAAATTTAAAAGAATATTATATATTATAGTCTTTTTGTGTTCATTTGGAATTTGACATTAATAAATTATTTTTTGTAATTACAGACAAATCTGATACTTCGGTTATATTTTTTAACTATAGAAAGAACCTCTGAGGTTCATCTGGCACTACCAGTACCTGAGTTGGCCCGACCATGGTGTTCCTATCGAGCCTGGAGGTGTCCTCTGGTTCCTGGAGGAGGTCAACCGCACCCAGAGCACCATGAAAGATACCGGACCCATTGTTGTCCACTGCAGGTACAGAAGCTCTACTGTCCCTTTAAAGCACAAATACAGTTTTTTGTCAGACGCCACCATCTAGAGGCGGAAACATGTATTGCACCTTTAGCCCCTTCCCCCTACGTACGTGATTACGGCTGGAAGCAACGCCTCTTGTTCACGTCTAGCTGGACACAAACAGCTGAAACACAATGTTTTGCAATTATTATTCTCATGTTATGCAGTTGATTCATATTTTTTTGAAGGGGCGGGTGGGCCAACTCTGCATCTAGGTACTTCTGCAGTGGCGTGGGCTCACGTAAGTGGATGTTTATTGCTGAGCAGCACTCAGTTCTAATTGCATGGGGCTCTACGAGACGAGGGGAGGGCTTAGCTAAAGAAAAACTGACGAATTTCCTACATTATATCACAGTTCAGGGTAAGACTATCACTTTTACGGATTTATACATAAATCATACAAAATTCCTGAAAGGGGGAAACGGCTGGAGAGCTTATGTCAATAAGAAAAATATTGTCAACACTAGTAGTCAGGAGACACGGAATCATTTTGATAGAGGCCACCTGAAGGTCATGTTTTTAGACTGAAGAGGCCTGAAGTGTTAAAATACTGGGAGGAATAAAAAGGCCCTAAACTCGGTGCTGATAACAGAAAATGGATGCAATTAGAAAGCAACAGAGATGCTAAAATACTGAAACAGAGGACGTCACCTGTGTTTATATCTTACCTGGAAATGTTGCAAGCTGCAGCACTCCATTGGTCAGGTCTGACTGATGGAGGAGAAAAGTTTGGTCTGTGGAGCAACGACCTGAAATAAGAGAAATTTTGTTTTTACTGTAACCGAGGGCAAGTCTAGGGACTCCTTAGTCCATTGTTTCTCAAATGGGGGTATGCGTACCCCTGGAGGTACATGAGAAAATATACTTAAAAAATAACATCCATGCAAAAACGAACACTTGAATCACTACATATTAGTGATGATAAATATTTCCAATACATTTAGTTATGAACTATTAACATTTAAAATGTTGGAAATTGTTTTTTTTTTTCCCAAATGTTTTAAATTTGTACGTGTTTATTAGTTCCAAAGTTTAATACATCAGTCACTGATGGCACAGGGCTCTGTTTAGGTCTTTGTTTGTTTACAACCAAAAATGGTTTGCGCTGGTTGGGGGGTACTTGGCTGAAAAAAGGTTAAGTACCACTGCCTTAGTCAACCGCAACCCAAACCCAGGAGGGTCTGGTCACAAAAAGGAACCAAGGCAGGGAACAAAATATAGTCTCTTTATTTTGCTGAGTACTAAAATGCAATCTTTCTTCCTTAAATCCTTAAAAACAGTTTGTCCTTTAAACCCCGATAAAAACCCTAACCCTAACCCTAACCCCCTAACCCCAACACAACCTGTGAACTCAATTGAGCAGCAGTGGCAAAACTGAAATGAAGACAAAAACACATAAATTGACTGTAAATTAAACAAACCTGAGGTGTAATGAGAATATTTTACCGTACCTAAACACACAGCGGCGCAGAGCCCCGCCTATCGACTGCCTGTGGTTTCAGCAAACTTCCTCAAACCTTAACAAAATAATTCAACACATGAATAAATCACTAAATCAACAAATCAAAACTACTCACAAGGCAGCATAACAACCCCCTCTCAGAGCAACTCCCCAGTCAGCACACCTTTTTATAATCAGCTAATCAAGGAGAGCTGCGATGCATTCATGAACACCCCCTGCAGTTGGAATTCCAAAACACCATCTAAAGCTAAACATAACAATATGACCTTAGTCACCTGGTTACTTTACATTAAAATGTTATTTGTTCAAATTACAAACACGAACAAGACGAGATACTTTCAACCTTAAACCTCACCTGTACATATCCGTGTATGTATTTTCCTTGTGCAGGAGGAGACGTGTCGTGAATATTAATGTTTCTGGATAGTTCTGCATTAATAAACCCACCAGTTGCTCTTTGTTTGGTGTTTCTTCTCTTCAGAGGTTCACCTACAATATTAAGATTTAATAAGTTAGTTAATTTGACCACTAGGGGGTGCTAAAACTAAGCTTACACGATTCAAAGTTAAACCAATGTAGTTTTTTTCCCCATTG
This sequence comes from Aphyosemion australe, assembly GCA_006937985.1. Classification (NCBI taxonomy): domain Eukaryota; kingdom Metazoa; phylum Chordata; class Actinopteri; order Cyprinodontiformes; family Nothobranchiidae; genus Aphyosemion; species Aphyosemion australe. Next base: position 3,049,943 of record SSNS01000043.1, read on the forward strand.
TTACTTACAGTAACTTAAATTTAAGTGCTCTCGGTCACTTTTACATTTTAATTATTCAAGTTAGGTGTTTAAATAATCTGAAATGATCTCATAAACTCAAAATGACAGTTTGGAGGTATGATAGCCGCTTGAATTTCATATTTAAGCTCCAGGTAAACAGCTTGATGACAAAGTTTTGGTTTTTTTTTTATTCACGATTTGTTTTTGTAAGTAAAATTATTCTGTTTGATTGAATTTTCATATTTTAATGGTGAGCTCTGACATATTTCTGGATTTTTCTGTGTGACGCAAAAGTGAATTTCTGTCTTTTTCGGGATCCTGTGATTATCTTTTTCACTTTTATTCACATTTTTAATCAACATTTTACCTTTTTTTCTCCCATTTTCATTATAATTTATAATCCTTTTTTATTAATATTTTTTATTGTATTGTTCTTGTAAAGAGCCTTGTGATTTTTATCCTGAAAGGCGACTATATAAAACATCTTTTTAAATAAAAGCTAGTTTAATTTTATTGTTGCCAAAAAAAGTAAAATGTGATGCGTCAGCCAATCCTGCAAGATCCAGATTATTTTAAAGCCAACTTTTTCATATTTTTAAATCATGTTCTTCAGCCAGTATGTGCTAAAATGACCCTTTACAGGGTTAATGCCCTCTGTGGCCAGAATACTGCACTTGCAACTTCAGAGTGGCGGTCTGGTCCCTGTTGGACTTAGTAACGTGGAGCTGACATGCCTGGCGCTGCAGTCTGCTTCCAGCATGTTTCCTGCATGTTTTACATCATGAACACAGCTGATTTGTTTGATTTAGTGATGAACCGCTCCTGTAGACACTAATGAAGGCTGAGGAGACATTTCAGCAGTTAGATTAAGGTGTTAAAAAGACGAACGCACAGCGAGGAGATAAGTTTCACTTTTGCTTTCACTAATGAACACTAGGGGGTGCTAAAAACAAGCCAAAACTGCCACGTGTTCCTTTAAAAATCAGTGAGACATGTTCACTCCACCCACAGCATACAGAATCCAACTAAATTGAATAAAAGCATACATTCTTGCAGCAATTAAACAGCAAATCTATTCTTTTGGTTTCCTTAAATGTTTTTATTTATATTTTCTTCTATGTCTGTAATGACCTGGGGTTTTGTGAAGCTATTTATTTACGCAAATTTTTTTTTTTCCATGCAGCTGATTCCAATTCTTGGTCCTAAACCTTTGCGTTTTTTCCCTACAGCGCAGGAATCGGGAGAACCGGCACCATCATCGTCATCGACATCCTCATCGACGTCATTAGACGACAAGGTGAACGTCTGACTCTGCGTGTTTTATTTAAAGGCCAAGTTCACAGAGAAAATGTTTTCACTTGTTATTTCTAAAATACGATGGGTCACTCTGAGTTTCACATGCAGGCTCTACGTGAAAACAGTCTTCTACTCCTTTGTCCTGCGTTAGCTGCAAATAGAAAACAGACGGTGAAACGCTCGGATTAGAAAAGCCACACAGATCTACGTCACACTGAAAATTAGCATTAATGGACTCACCCATCTTGGCTCACAACCACAGAAGGTTGTGTTGGTTGAGCCTCCAGGAGAGAGCTGAGCACGTCTCGGCTAGCAGAAGCTAACCGTTAGCATTAGCAACTCCACCACACAGCAGAACTCGTCCAGGCTTGTGTTATTTGTGAAAATAAAACATAAATTTTGCAGAGCAAGCAGAGTCAGTGGTAGAGTCATGATGTTAGCCAATCACAGGAAAGATGTCCAAATACATGAATCCTGCTGTTTTCTGCCCCCCTCTCTTTCAGCTAATTTCTACTTCCTGAAATAGGAGTGCCAGAGCTTTTTCCCACAGAGATCGACTCACAAGGCCTTCATTTATACTAGAGACGACTGCAGATGTGTTTAAAAAATGACTAAATGAGAGCTCTGCACGTGTGTGATCTAGGTCTAGACTGTGACATCGACATCCCAAAGACCATCCAAATGGTGCGGCAGCAGAGGTCGGGCATGGTCCAAACAGAGGCCCAGTATAAGTTCATCTACATGGCGGTGCAACAGTTCATAGACACGGCCCAGAAGAGACTGGAGGAGGAGCAGGTAAGCCTCAAACTCGAAGAGGAGGACAGAAAACCCATCTTAGTGTGTATGATTGGTTGACTTCATCTGTTCTTCAGAGAAATAAGATGAAGGAAAGAGAATATTCCAACATCAAATATCCTCAGATGACCAACTCGAGGTCCAAGCACAGCATGGCGTCTTCACGGTCGTCTTCTGTGTAAGTACGACGCGTGGAAAAGATAAATAAATAATTTAAAGATCTGATTGCTGAGAGGAATCTAAACTCACACCTGGAACGCTTTTGTTGCTGTAGAATGACGAATGACGATTCTTCGAGCGTGTACGAGAACATTAACTTCAAAACTCCTCAGACGTCTTTCAGCAGCAACACCAGGAGGTAAAACAGTCGCTGGAGAACGCCGCTTCTCTCTTCCCTTGTAAGTCTTTAATATCATTTAAATTATTTATATTCCTGTCTGGGATCCCATTTTCTTTATTTCATTATGTTCTGAATCAATAGATCGCCGTAGGTTTTAATCCCACCCCTACGTGTCTTTTCCTGCTGATGTTTCCCGTTGAGTCTAATGGCTCGGACTAGCTGTTAGCACATCAATCTGACGTATCTAAGAGTTTCAGAAGTGACTTTCTCACTTTTTTTTGCTACAAAGCAGCACCTAGTCTGTTTTAGATGGAAGTATGCCGAGCTGAACGCTGCTGCTGAGCGCACAGGAAGTCCCAGACAAAGTGGCATTAAGACATCAGTGGGTTTTCAAAATAAAACACCACCTCAGTAATCACGTATTCCCTCCTGTAGCCTATTTAACCTCTGATCAGTTTATTTGAACTTTTAAATGGTTTGAACCCTAGTTATACTAATATTAAAGGTGAAGTTCACTGAAAAAAATGTTTTTAATGATTATTTCTAATCAGTCACTCTGAGTTTCACATGCAGGCTGAACATGAAAATAGTCTCCCCACCTATCTCCTGCATTAGCTTTTGAGAGGAAATAGACGGTGAAACTCTAGGATTAGAAAATCCTGACAGATCTACGTCACACTGTCACTTAACATTCATGGACTCACCCATCTTGACTCACGACGGGGAAGGCTGTTGTTGATTTAGCGTCCAGGAAACAGCAGATAACGTCTGGGCTAGTAGAAGCTAACCGTTAGCATTAGCAACTCCACCACACAGCAGAATTCCTCCAGGCTTGTGTTATTTGTCGAGATAAAACATCAACGTTGCAGAGCAAACAGAGTCAGTGGTAGAGTCGTGTTGCTGTTAGCCAATCAGAGGAGACTCCAAATCGTGCCGTCTGCTGCAGCAGACTGTTCGGTGCTGATCTAAGAAATTCTGAGCATTTTTTGCCCCGAGTAGGGCTTACAAGGCATTCATTCCTACCAGAGACCACTGCAAATGCATTGATTAAACAAGTTTCCCACACCTTTAGCCTTTGGAACAGTGTCCATATAGCAGTTTGATTTTATTTGTTTATTTCTATCTGATTTTTATTATTTCTTACATTATTAAGGTTATACAGTTTTATTGTAGGGTGGGACATTACCTCTTTAGGGATTAAATAAAATGGAAAGTTGTGTTTTTTCCTGTAGATTATGCCTGTTTGTTGGTGTTTTTCCACATAATGAGTCATACAGGATCTTAATGTGCTTTTTGCAGAGGTGCATCTGAAATCCCACGGAACATGGGGGGGTGCTCTAAAGTGACAAGCTGAACCCCCCCTACCCTCCCCACGTCTCCGTCCTGCTGAAGGAGCGTGAGGCCATCAGCCGACCCCCCCACCCCCGCCGCCTCCACACTAACTCTCACTCAACCAACTCATGTGCCTTGTGACAGGATGAGTCTGTAACCCAGCCTGCTCCATCGTGGTCCTTACTGAGCTGCACGGGACCTGAGAGAAGGCCAAAAGCTTTTCGTGGCCAGAAATCACTCTGCTTTCTATTTCTGCTCACTCTCGTTTGAACTGGAACCCTCGACTGGTGGTTATTAACGCGGCTGCAGGGCGAGGACAGCGGCAGCAACCTCCTACAGGGTCACGAGGCTCAGGAAGGGCATGCAAGCCCTCTATTCTTATTATTATTTGTCAAAAAAAGATTTTCTTTTACTTTTTGGGTGTAACAGTGGACTCTTGTTTTTGTAAGAGACATGACTGATGATAAAGTATTTCTTTTTAATCCCCTCTGCTGATCCGAACACCTTTTTTATTTTAAATAACCGTTTTCTTTGTTGGTCTTTGTTGGAAAAAAAGTTTTTTGTATTTTTTCCTGTTATTTTATGGTTTTATTGTGTATGAAGTTGATATTCTAACTGTGTAAAGTGATTATGAGATTGTTTATTTAAATATATCCAACATATTTATCAAGGAGCATTATGATGGATGACATCATAACAAAGAAACATCTAGAAATTGGATTTGGTTGAAAAAGGAACCCCTGGTGGTTCTAGGGGCGGGGCCACAGGGGCATTGGCCCCTGCTGAAATCTGATTGGCTCCCTGAAGTGCCCCTGTACTGACGCTTGTCTGTCCTTTGCGAGATGATCAGATTATATTTGGATGTAATTCCAGGTCCAAACACTGGTGGCGCTAATGAGCCCAACAGGAATTTCCAGCGTGAAATCTTGTGTAAGGATGTTGGACAGTTGACCCCTGTATAAATACTGTGGCCCCTTAATGCCCCCATACTCAGAAAAATCCTAGATCCGCCCCTGCCCCGAGGTTCGTTCCATGTCGCGCCTTCGGCGTGACTCGCCGTCCTCGTCCAGCTGCGGGTCTGATGTGGTTCGGCATCTGTCGGAACGAGATTGTCACAAGAAGACGGGGAAAAAGGAAGGGGAGATTACAGCACGCCAGATGGCCGTCTGCCTGAGATTAAAGAATAGATTTGTCTCCAAAAAGTAATTTAGAAGATGGCTATAATCCAGGTTTTGATGACAGCAGGGCGAGTCAGCGGACGTCATTCGTGTGATGAGTCGCCCAGCGCCCTCTCTGCTGCTGTCTGGCTATTTTTAGCTCTTGGGAATCAGCACCAAAATAACCCGCTTTAATGAAAACGTGGATTCTGCTGAGACTTCTTACAGTTTAGAAAATGTTCATCAGGCTCCCACCAAACACACACCTCACCATGGCGACGGCACCCCCAACCACAATGCAAGAAAATGCACCCAACTACAGCTCAGGAAGAACTCAACAGAACCAAAAGGTTCCTCTGCTTACATTCAGGTACCAGGAAGCCCAGAACGGCAGAACTCTCTAAAATTCCTTCCAGAAATGACTTTGCTTCAAATCTAAGTTTTTATATAAAATCTCTAATCAAACCAGAAATCAGAGACTTCTTTCTTCCCCCAGCAGGAACGAACCGGGCCCAGGACTGCATCTAACCCTGCACAGGTGGACAGAATTAATATGAACAACAGATTTTATTACCGCCACGCCCATTAGACCGATTAGACACCCTGGATTTGATCCTGTTGAATGTAACCTGCAGCAGCCATATCGTTCTTAAAGCTTTGTCTGAATGATTTTGGAGGCTTTTCTTGATATAAATTGTTTCTTAGATGATTTGATTTTTATTTTTGTGTAATGGAAGCTCTGATTTATGAACTGAACGCCTCTGCCGCCCCCGTGTCGGCGAAGGCCAACAGGCTGCCTGCTGTTAAAATGCTGCACTACTTGATGCTGTTCAGTTTGGTTTTGACGAATGAGACACGATGCGTGGATTGTTTTAATGTTTTCCTCTTCCTGATCATTCTCTGGCCCCACCTTGCCTCTTATTGGTCTGTTGTTAATAATTTGATGAAATATTAGTACTTGAATCTGCAGAACTGCTCGTCTCAGGCCGTGTGGACGTTTTTATGATTGTGCACTAGATTTCTGCTGTGAGTGTAAATGTTCTCCCTCAGTTTCTTTAAACGAATTTTAGCAACATCAGATTGCTTCTTTGTTTTTGAGGTATGCGGTCGTGACGTGGTGTTTTGAATCCGCTGCTCCTCTCACGTTTACTTGAACAAGTGATTTGGTTTTTGATTCCTTCTCCCTGTCGGTTTGCAGTAAGCCAGAAGTGAGTCGTGGTATTCGAAGTGCTCCCTTGTCCCTGTTTCTTCTTCTTGCACTGGCCAAACGCCTTTTTATTTTTGCAAAATAGGCTTCATCTGCTGATGCAATGATTCACATAAAATGGCACTGAAATGGATTATCATATAGATTAATAATAAATAATATGATGGCACACTTTAATCATTGCATGTCTTTGATTTTTCCATTGCTTCCATCCATTTCTTGTTCTTATCCGAGGACAGGTCGCGGGGGTAACCTCCCAGTGGGAATTATTGCCTGACCTAATCAGATGCCACCTCAGCTGACTCCTTTTGATGCAAAAACGCAGCGCTTCTACTCCAAACTCCCTCCGGATGACGGAACTCCTAACCTTTTCCCAAGGCTGAGCCGAGCCACCCTACGGAGGAGGCTCATTTCAGACGCTTTCATCCAGGATCTCATCCTGTAGGTCATGACCTACATCTCATGGTCATTGGTGAGGTTTGGTTAATTGATGGATTTGCCTTTTGCCTCTGCTCCCTTTTTACCACAACAGATCGGGGCTTCGCCCACCCTGAGCTTGGATGTGTAAAAAGATATTTCAGAGGATTTTCTGCAACTTGAATCATTTTGTCTTTGGCTAAAATATAATTTGCAACTCAGTTTACATGCAGGACAGATTTTACTGAAACTTTCTGAAAGTAATCACTGATCAGTGGTTCCCAGCCTTCTTTCATAGAGGGTTCTCCTTGCCTTTGTCCAAGACAATCCAGGGTCCCGCTAACTCCAACTCCTACACGCAAAAAATAATTAATCACAAACCCTACAGACATACAGAGTTATACCTCTTATACAGAGTTCCGATTATATTATTGGATGTGTTATTGAAATTTTTATAAATGTAATTTTTCAAATAGTCTTGGAAACCTCATGACTTCAACACAGACAATCTTGTGGGGGTCACACACCCCAGATTGGGAACCACTGCACTAGATCTACAACAGATTATGGTACGTCTTGGAAGTTTGCCCCATTCAATATGGCCGCCACAGTCAACCGACCTCAGAAAAAACAACAATGACTAGAACTCAGTGAATTTACAGGTATAGAACCAAAATGGGTTAGCCTAGTGAACTAGACCAAATTCTTGCTTTGCAGAGTTTGGTCTAGGCACGCTTCACTGGAACTCTCGCAGTCTGATCCACTGCTGTGGCTGTCCAATCACAGCTCGCTATAGTTTTGGTTGGGCCAATCACAAAGCGGGAGTAGCGCTACAGTCTTTGGGAGTAGCAGATGACGTCAGAGCTGTGGCCGCGAACACAAACAACATGGCGGCAGCTCAGCAACCATGTTCGTTTGAAACGGCTTCGTCATCATCATTGGACGATTTAGACTCCAACATGCATAAGTCTGTCGGCTTCTTATTTTTATCAAACTAAGTAGTGCAATGTCCCAGTACACCTGATATTCACATGATTTTCATACAAAAACGACAGAAATCATTGATGTTAGACGCCATTGCTGCCTCCCTCTTCTTTTCCGTCGCTGTGATTACGTCACATTGTTTGTTACTCTGATTGGTCCTAGCGCTATCCAATTGCATGCTGACAGTTTGAAAGACAACCGTAGATCCCGCCTCACGACTGAGGGCCATCAATGGGTCGTGGCCAGACCCATATATCATATATAGGATGGCTTGCCAGGCTAAAAATGTGATGCATTAGTAACTAAGCCATTGCTTTTCTTCTTTTTTAACAGCGTAGTAAAAAAAGATTATTATTATTTACCTTTAAGCTAACATGTATCATGGACTGGGACAGTACATGGATCATAAACACAGAACAAAAATACAAAAGATGGATCAAAGAAGTGACAGAAATAAGGAGACGTGAACACAAAACCATGAACAGAGACGATGGAGTATACACTGGATAACACATGGGATTGTGTCATCGGCAAGGAGGACGCGGGCAGTAGGGGGCGACACCGTTCTCTGCGGCCCGCGGATAAAAGGAAGTGACGCCACCAACACCGGCAGCTCTGATGAAGGCTTGAGTTGCTAGTCAAAACATGTCAGCTTAAAGGTAAATAAATCTTTTTGTACTACACTGTTAAAAAAGAACAAAAGCAATGGATTATGAAGATACACGCAGCATGAACGTACAAAAGATTAGTCACTAAGAGTCCTTTACAACACAACTCTTGCAATATTGTGTGAGAATGAGCCTAATGTTTTTTTGTAAAGACTTGGTCAGAAAAAGCTTCATTTTTCTGCATAAGATGATCAAAACTCCAACAAACGGTCAGAAAACGACCGATATTTAGCCATTCTAAAAACTGAAAACGTTTCAGGAAAAAACAAGCACAACAGTATTTACCACGGTTGAAGGATCTGAAGGTAATTGTGTGCTGTACCTGCCAAACAAGACTGGTTTAAAGGTTGTGGCGCAAAACTTAAGAAGGAAGAACCAGTGTTCTGAGTTCATGAGTTTAATGTTTAACCGTGTTTCCTGGCAGCGCAAACGGTGCTGAAGGAAGTTACACATTTATGGTCATTTCTAAATAAAATATACTAAATTTAAGGTAACTCTTATCAGGTGCAAATACCTGCTGAGTAAATTTGGAAATCCCATTGTCTTTGTTTTCCTGTTTGACGCACCTCGTCCAGGAATAAATCCAGACAACTTCCTGCCCAAGCAAAGGAAATATTGACTCTTAGCTGCAGGCTAAAGGTTTATGTAGGAAGAAAAAGCAGGATAAAGGAAACCCAGAAGTGAATTTGAGAAGTTTACTGAATCTGCTCACACAGATCAACAGGAGAACCAGCTTCCTTCCACAATAAACGCTGACAAAAAAATCTCATAAATCAGAATCAGTCTCGATGTTTGGACATGGTGATACTTCACTGTTTATGGTTTTGTAAACAAAAACATATCAAAAAGCACAATCAAAGGTACAGTACTCAAAGCTTTCGGTTGGCACACTTGGTTCATGTTCAGTCTTTCATGTGACGAACCTTTTGTAGCCAGCTGGAGATTTAAAACAAAGCAAAGTTCACATTTTGATGTTGTCACAGTAAATGTCACGTAGCTCCACTGTTTGGCCTGGATATAGCAGCAGGTTTGTGTCTCGTTGCTAAATGTTTAACAGACAATTGCAACACAACTTATGGCTCGAGTGATCCAAATTGATGAACGACATCATCTTATTATTTTTCTGAACCACTTCAGCCTCAGTAGGGTCACTGGAAACTGGTGTCTTTGTCCAGATGCCACTGGGTGAGAAGGGACACCCTGGACAGGTCACCAGTCCATCACAGAGACAAACAACTAGTCACACACTCACACCTACGGACAATTTGGGATTGCCAATCAACCTAACACATGTTTTTGATCTGTAGGAGGAAACCGGAGTACCTGAAGAAAACCTACACATGTACATGGAGAATACACGAACTGCATGGGATTCAAACCTGCAGCTTTTACACTGCAATGCAACAGTGTTGCCAACTGAGCCACCGTACAATCAAATGGTTTTAGGACTAAAGTGCAAAAAGGTGTTCTCTATGAGTGTCCTGATCATCTCTCCTGTTAGACGTAGTTTATGCCTGGCCTGTGCTCATCCAGAACTGTTCTCGTGTGCTCGTTAGTTGGACCAATTCATATATGTAAAGGTTAGGCTTGTTTGGTTGGGGAGAGGCAATCAGTGTTTCAGCTGAAAAACCAGATGCACTTATCCTTTCTGACCAGACATCCTGGTGATGGGAGTAAAAGGAGTGGGTGTAGTGGTAACTTGTTGTCGATCTCTCATGCAGCGCATGTTTCCAGTGCTGAATATGCACTGCAGAGGCCACAAGACAACTACAATAAGCAGCACCATGAGCGCAATGAAGAGAACCATCCTCTTCCAGTCTGACAGTCTGCTCATCAGGCTGTGAGTCCTGGGCCTTGTCTGGACAGGAGTATCCACTGACTTATTGGCCCCAATGTCAATGCAGATGCAGAAGGCCGTCGGACTGTCAGGGGCACCTGAAAAGGCGCTCTGCCTAGAGCTCTTGTAGCACAGCTTTTCTCCCTCCAGCCACACCGGCTCCTCGTGCTGCTGGTGGACGGGCAGCTTGCAGAGCACCTCGCGGCTGGTGGCCAAGGCTGGGGGTCCCTCTTCTGGCAACATGGTAAGGTGTCGGCAGAAGGGGCAAGACAGGTGCGTGCTTCCACTGCTCTCATCCGTGTCGGAGAGCGAGACTGCCATGAGACGGGAAAGGCACTCGAGGCAGAAGGTGTGGGTGCACTCCAGCAACTTGGGTGTTTTGAAGACATTGTCATAAATGTTGTAGCAGATGGAGCACTCTGGCTGGCTGGCCACTGATACTTTCTTTTGCACCTCTCCTGGCACTTCCTGGGGTGAGGCTTGCATGTGCCAAATCGGAGTATTCTGTTCCATTTTCAAACGTATACCCCTTCCTCTGTTTTGTACAGCCTCCTTCTGCCTGCCAGGTGTTTTTGTCCTTCTTGGTCAGGTGTTAATTCCTGGATTGTCTAAAGAGAATGAAAAGCAGAGATTAGTAAATATGCCCCACATGATTTCTTGTTGTGATTAAAAATAGGTCAAATGTGTTGAGTAAAGAACAAAAACAAGTCACAGGTGTTCAAAAACACGTCAGCCCACCTGTGGACATGTCTGAAAACCGTGGGCATTCTTAATTAGGACAACATGTTTCTAATGGAGGCTCTCAATGAAGAAAACAGTTTCATCCGAATATGAATCACAAACAAGACACAAACACTTAGATCTCAACATAGAGACAGAATCCATTAGCTAAAGCTAACTGTAGGACCAGTTTGGTCCAGTACAAGCTGCGAAACTACACCACTAAATGGATAACCTGATTGTTCCTGTGAATAGGAGCTTTTTGTTTTTAACTCGCTAATGATTTAGCTACAAACACGATGAACAGATTCCTTTTCCTCAATCTCCTTGCCCTTCACTTCACTTAGCATGAGTAGCAGGCCCCTCGTGTCACTTGTCTAACCAGCTCAACTGTCAATCCGGTGTTGAGCTAGCTCCCTATCAGGGTTGCCAACTCTCAAGCATTGAGCAGGAGACACACAACTTCAGTTTAGAGTTACTAGCAGACAAAATGCTGCTCTGCCTACTCCAGTCTGTTTAGCTTGCTAAATGGTGGACCACTGTTTAAACGGATAAAGTGCAGGTGTGGCTGGACCTGCCCACATTGAGTACGGCCCACTGGGACGATGCCCAGTATGCCAGATGGCCAGTCCACCTCTTGCTGGCATAGCTCTTAGAGGAAAAAGGTACCCAGTGCAGCTAGCATGGCTAGTAGCCATGACTCTATTTCGGTTTTGTTTACCGTTTTATTTGTTCTTTTCTTAATTATTGTCCTCTCAAAAAATATATACTATAAATTTATTGTCTCTTTTATTGTTTGGAGCTTTATTTTCTTCTTCATTGTTCCCCTTTTTGGCACCTCTGCTACTGTACCTCCAGCATGTCGTTTTATTTACTCGTCATTGTTTTACTTCGCCTGTCTTCATTTTTTGTGCCACAACTGAATAAAACACTGAAATAAAATAAAAAAATAATAAAATGGGGAATAATAATGAAATAAATATCTTCTAAAAAATTAAACAAATAAACAAATACAATTGGCCTATCAACATATGCCCTATTCATTGAGGCTTTGATCCAAATAATTATGTATATAATATAAATGTGTGTGCTAATTTGAGCTAATTGAACTTGTAGGCTGTGAACTAACACTGGGTCATTTTTATTTTAGCGTAATTTTAAACACAATTACTGAAGTTTTTATACAAGACTGCTTCATAGTTTTTCATGTGAGGGGCATTTTGCAGCTGGTACACAGTGTCCTGTGTCCCCCTCGCCCTGAGCAGCTGATGAAAGATTGTTCTGAGTCGTTTATGAGAGAATGTCGTAAACTGAAGACGTTTTTTTTTTTTTTTTTACATCCACTCTCATCTGTTAGCCACCTTTTCCAGAAACTAATAAAGTTTGGAACTCTGCTCTTACCTGGCACACGAGGGCAGCTGATGGTAAATTGAGGATCCTAACATGTTTAATTACATCTGTGTTTGATTATAATGTTTAGAGTCATTTACGTGAAGGATATTGTCTTAGTTTGGTTTTATTTTGGACTTCTTAGGATAAAAGCTTTCAGAAATAGGTGTTCTCCCGGCACTGTGCCTGCAGGGTGGATTTTAGCCCGACTCTACTATTTACACAAAGTCTCCACTTGTTCTCCGTCTAATCGCTCCATCTACCCTTGACATTCCTGCATTACCGACTCTCCGTCCTCATCCCTGCTCCATTAAAGCATGCTTCACAAGGATTAGGACAGATTTCTTTCCCTTTGTCACTATAATTATGCCATATCAGTTTCAAAACGCACTGAACTATTTCTTTTGACACATTTTTTCCCTTTTTCCTCGAGCGGAGAGTCAGTTATTGGGTGTGGTCCTTTGTGGTTACCTCGACACGAGGAACAGTTGCTGCTAATAATGAAAAAGCACCTGCGTTTAATTGATGTGCAGCTAACTGAAAAATTCTCTGAAGCGCATTATGTCAAGTTTAAATATTTACAAAGCTGTTAAAGCTGCTTGTAAAGGTGATTAGACTAAAATCTATTTAAAAAATGGAAAATTAATGTAAAAAAACATAGGGTCAACCTTTCAAAGCCTGAAGTGTCATTATGAAAAAAAAAAAACATTAAAAATGACCCAAATAGAATTTTATTTGCTATTTTAACATGAAATAAATTTGAGTTTCGGTTTTTATTTGTGTTCCCCCCACAGACTCCCCAAGGCTTAATCCAGACCTGTTGGAGATAGCTTTTGAACCTCAGTTTGGAGAAATAGAGATTAGTTCTAAACTATTGTGAGTGGGACCACTTATAAAGTGTTTCTGGTGACATGAAACCAGGGGCGGCGCCAGGCGGTGGTGTGGGGCTGCTATAGCAACAGCAAAACTTACAGCCTTTACAGCAATTCACCTGCTTATTAGTTTATAAACGTTCACGCCACCATCGAGTTTTACGTTACACAGTTTACATCGAATTCTGTGGTTCCATGCAGTGAAAATTAGCTGCAGCGCTAGCTACTGTAGCACGTCTGGCTGGACTTTTACAATAATTCTGTTGAGTAACTATAAAACGTGACATTTGTGGCACTATAAATGTTATAAAATAGCTGCTAAAAATGGCTATGAAATCCTTCAAAGTGGAATTATTTTAGGGCACTCGTGTGTTTGATCAGAGATAGTAGACCTGTTTCCACTATCGCAACTTCCGGGTAATTTCACCAAACCTTTGTGGAATGTCTCTATTTAACTGGGTCGGCCCAAAAGCACCACTTTCTGGGTCATCTGAGGGACCTGAACTCAGAAATGACCCAGTAGAGTCACTGGGATGGTGAAATCACGCTGATTGGTTGCAACTCAGTGAGAAATGACATCAGCAGACGTCGCCAAACAACCAGCTTTTGTAAAATTTTGAGAATTGCTGGTAACAGGCTGAAAGGAAAAGACAATAATCAGCATTAACGCTGCTTTAGAAATCACCATTTCTAAATTCCCAACACAGTGGAAACCCCCCCCCCCCCTAATTTACGCCGCTTTGGGTCTCCCACAGAGCCTTGTAAGAAACGGACACTTCTGGTCATTAAACACCACTTCTTAGCCGCTCTCTCTATCCCTCGAATGGAATAAATGGTGTAATTTAACCAAATTAAACTTTTTAATTATATTAATGTCCGCGGACGTCTTTTGGTGCTGATCAGTGATGTCACTCACTGCCTAACGGCCTTAGCAAAGTCCTGAAAGGACTGATTTTGTATGGAGACACACCGGCTGAGTGGATCGAGCCAACATATTTTCCCTGTCACCTTCATCTTTCCCAGAAACTTCCCAGAACTCCTAGTGGAAACACAGCCGTTCTCTGTTTCTCCACGTTGAGGCTGTTTAAAGAGTTGTTTATTAAATTCTCCACAGAAACCATCATCAGCAGGTTTAAGCTTTCGCTGTGGTAGTCGAACTTGGAGGTAGAGGACCGACAGACTGAAGGTGAAGGTAAAAAAACAATTTGACATCTGATAACCAAAGCTACATCCACATGGAGAGATGTCTTTCCTACAAAAGCCTTGAGCTGTTCGCTTGTAGGCTAATGCTCTCCAGCGCCAGCAGGGTCAAATATTAACTCAGACTGACAAGATGAAATATGAGAGTCAGACTTTGGGTGGGTCTCTTTATTGTCCAGTATTCTGCTTTATGGCCCCTGATAGCATCAGCTTGTTTTTCTCCCCCGCCGTCCCACTGACCCAGGGGTCACAGCTCATTTGGAGAATTAAAGAAGTGAAAGCAGAGTTGCTGCCGGCTCATTTAGCAGCTCCTCTGCATCGTTCTGTGTCTGTATCCTGTCCAACTGCCAGCCACGATGCTGCACTACCTGTTTTCAGTTTCCAGAGCGAAGGAAATTCGATCTACCTGAAACGAGGGGGTGGGGGCCGATGCAGACGGTTTAACTGAATCTGAAGCTTGCTGAGGCAAAAACAAAGACGTGTGTCAACAAACAGGCAGCAAAATGCTCAGGTTTCCCAGCTAAATACTGATCTACTGCAGGTCAAGTTAGATTTAATTCATCTTCCTATAATAATTAACCTTTAACATTTTGAACACGCTTTACAGTTTAACCCTGTTCCACTTTAACTACAGTTGAGAATTAAAAGCTGTAGCTTGACTTTAAACAAAAACATCAAATAAAGCATGTTCTGCCTTCAAACGTAAAAACTGGTAAAAAAAAAATACACTCAAGACATGAAAACGGTTGAGTTTACCTGTGGAGAGATGAAGATGTCTTCGGGATATTTCTCAGCTCACTTCCTGTTCGCTTTAGGGGGCATTTTTTTATAGTTTGAAACTCGGAGATCCCATCCGGGAGTTTTTGGGAGCTCGGGTTCAGATCCTCCCTTCTGGTTTGTTTGACAGTCTGCTGAAGTGTGTGTGAGTGGGTGTGTTTTCGTGTGTGTCCTGAGACTGGATCCTCCTTCCTCGGAGTCCGTTGGCCATTGCCACCTGCCCTGTTCTGTCAGCTCCTTTTTTAGTGCTCTATGCAAATGGAAAGTCTTGACCTTGGGGTGGTGTGGAGCGTAGAGGAGGGGGGAGGATGAAGCCTCGGGACTACGGAAAGCTACACATTTTTGTCCTCCTAGTTTCTCCCTAAAGGCCGAGTTCACTGAGAAATCGTTTTTACTTGATATGTTTGAAATATGATCGGTTTAACTTGCAGGTTGAACATGAGAATAGTCTTCTACCCCTATTTCCTGAATTAGCCACCGATAGAAAATAGACGGGGCAACTCTCGGATTAGAAAATCTTGACAATCGCACGTCACATTGTCAAAACAGCGTTCATGGACTCACCCAGACTGTTGCAGAGAACGTCTCGGCTAGCATAAGCTAACCGTTAGCATTAGCAACTCCACCACACAGCAGAACTCCTTCAGGCTTGTGTTTTTTGTGGAGATAAAACATCAACGTTGCAGAGCAGAGTCAGTGGTGGAGTCACGTAGAGAGGCATTCATTTATACGAGAGACCACTGTGTTTTTTGTGTGAAAAAACAAGAAAATTTGTTCTTTAAAGCTGCAATGGCAAATCTGCAAAACAAGCTAGCTTTTAAACACAAACACGATCACAGAACTCTCACCCTCCCGTCGGCTATCATCCCTGGACCACATCCGCTTGATACCGGAACCAGCATTGCCAGAGGAAACGAGACAGCGCTAAACACCAGTCGCCGTTTTCTAGGTCCAAACATCTTCTGTAAACACTTCACACCTACAGCATTTGCAGGTAATAAACACTTAAACTGACCTTAGAGGGTTTTTTTCTGGGAAAATTAAATTCTGGTCTTCAGATGAAGCTCCTTCCCCCCCGGAGTAATCAAACGGAGCGAGACTTTCGTTGAGGCATTAAAGCCGATTTGTTTGCGATGTAAAAAACATGTAAAGGCTTCATTTCCATGTGATAACAGCTGGACTATCTTCCTCTTCACTTGTCGGTCAGCATTGCACACACGTTCATTATCACCCAGTCATGCCTGTTTACTTTATAAAGCTTCTTTATAAAAAGGAAATTAGGGAGAAAGTTGGTTTTCAGAGCGTGAGATCACCGTAAGGCAGAGGAGCTTCAAAGACTTTTAATAAACAGCAATTTAATATTTAATTTAGAAAAATTAAAGAGGAATTGAACCACAACGAGGCTCCTGTTAATTAAGATTAATTGAAGAATGTGTGTTTTGAGTTTTTTTTTTTTTTATTATTTGGATGCTCGTTTGATTTTATGGTAATGACTAATGGCTGTGGGGCCATTGTGAGTGGCACGTCTCTGCAGCCACAGCGGCCTGACTGACTCGGTTATTTAGTAACCCGAGCACAAATACTGCTGTATCACACCAGCAGAGTCATTTACTGGGCGTCGGGGCTGTGCATGCTCATAAGGAAGAATTAGGACGGCCATCATTTCATTTCAATTCTACTTCCTGGAATGAAGCAACTTGGATTAATGTCAAAGATTCACATCAGGTGTTGAAGCTGAGAAACCTTTAAAATGTAGAGGATTTCTTTGCATCAACACACCTGAGTTTAATCTGTGGGTGACTAACAGAGCTTGATCACCTGCCAAACAGGTGATTCAACCATTAAACCAGGTGTGTTGGAGCAGGGAAACAACTAAAACATCATCTCATGTCATCGCTATCGTATTTTCTCACATTTCAATGCTTGATTTCTAGATTTTTAAATCAGTTTGGATTCTAAATCATTGTTTCTTCTGTTTCCTGTACACCCACCTAGCCGAGATGCAACTCTTGAGATTAAGTCAATTACAGCGCAGGTAAATATAAAGTATCCTGGTTTGTATGCTTATATTGGCCTACTTTGTGGTTCACTGCTAGCTTATCTTTATGGCCTACAACTGCAAAACATTCCCGTTTTTCATCTACTAATCTTTGCCCCGCAGCGGTTACTGTCGTGTTTTGTTGCTGATGTTTTATCATGGAAGAGGGAGGTATGTCCTCCTCATAATTCTCCTTATCAGACTCACACAATTGCTGCTGTTGAGAAACAAACTCAGATGTTATCGTGTGGAGGATGGGTGTAATCTCTCAAACTAACAAGGAGAAAAACCCAACTTGTGGTACTGAGGTGATGGGAAGGTTATCAGGAGAACAATTTTTCCTCCATGAGGTCAAGGAATTTTGTTTTTTGTGAAATGATTTCGTTTTATGGTTTAATTTAATGACTGTCGCATTCAGGAGGGATATGATGATAAGTCAAAAGATGTGACTCAGTTTGTGACTTCCTAAAGGGACATTTTAGTCATTTCAGGTGTTCTATCAGCTATTTATCTACAGTACGGACTTTACCTGCAGGTGATGTCATTCGATATCCTTCTCCAGAGACAGGAAGTAGTCCTCGCTGACTCACGAGTGGCCATATCGGTTACAAATCAGTAGCTATACCATGCCACCTGTTTCTATACCTCTATAACTTTGTATGAACGCGTATGTTTTGTTTTTGCTGTTTTTGTTTCAACCAAACGTCTACCAGCTACGTCTATCACTCTACCAGCCGTGATTTTCAAGTTTTCTTGACCTTTAAACCTTTTCTAGACTGAAATATGAAATAAAAAATAATAATATAGTTTTTAAAACTGCACTACTTTTGTCTAATGTATAATTTTTTTTACTTTATTTTATTCGTTGTACTTCAGAACAGTCCAACAACATAAGGGACATTTGAGGAACGGCTAATGTTTAATTTATAATCAGAATTTTATTATCAGATTATATAACAGTAATAAATAAATAAAATTGGCCCATACCACCTGGAGATCCTCCACCCAGTGGCGCTCCCAAAGGGTGGTCAGGAGGGCCCATGGCCACCCCTCTGGCCCCTCTCTCCCAGAGTTGCCACAGGGACAAATTTGGTGTGCCTTTCCAAAAATTTCACTGCCTCCCCCATTAAAATTGTCTTGGGGCACCACTGCTTCCACCAGAGGGCAGTATACACTTATAGGATATGACAGGTTATTGATAAACGTACTATTTCTAGTTCTCCATCTGGATGCTTTAAGGGTGCATTATGTAAGAATGAAGGAAATATGACCTCAGTGGCCTAGTGGTCTGCCCTGAGACTGGGAGGTCGTGGGTTCAAATCCATGGTCAGGCCATACCAAAGACTTTAAAAATGGGACCCAATGCCTCCCCACTTGACACTCAGCAATAAGGGGTTTGATTGGGTGGTTAAACCACCAAATAGTTCTTGAGCGCAGCCGCTGCTGCAGCTCACTGCTGCAGCTCACTGCTGCAGCTCACTGCTCTCCCAGAGGATGGGTCAAACGTGGAGATGTAACTTCACCAGCATGTGATGATGACTAATGGGACTTTAAATATGACATTCTGGTCAAATTTGGTGACTGCTGCCCATTTTCCAAACACAAGAGTGACTTTCTCACTCCCATTCATGGCTGTTGCCAGCTACTCCTCAGCGCCAGAATATTCTGGATGAGCAAACACGAGTCCTACACAGTACGTTGATATGTAGATAAATACATTTCACTGTTTTTCCAAGTTGTTGGCGATTGAAAAAGTAGCTTGAGATATTTTTAGAGCTGACTACTTGTTTCTAATTTACCGTTAGCATTGTTAACTCAACGTTAGCCTCTAGCCTTCTTTACTGGACATTAGAGTAAAACAAAAAGATGCCGTAACTTCTGGGTCACTCCTAGCTTTGGATCTTACAACACGGCTGCTTTTTGCCAGCCGGTGTCAAATTACAAATACCGGTGCTGCAGTGCCGACTCAGTGCTGCCTCGGCAACACTGAGAGCTCACAGATTGTAAATAAAGACAACGACTCTCTTTAGTTTTATTTGAAAGTAGAAAAGCTGACAACCCCTCAGTCGGCTGGGAAGGAAATCTGTTTCTATGTACCCTAACATTCAACATGATTGATACATTAGAATGTTTTGTGATTATTTAACTGTAAAAGTTTTGCATATTGCACCTTTAAGGACAGAAGTGGTTTGATTGGAATTTGCGACAATGTTCTACAAGGGGTTAAGAAGCAGGAACGGAATCGGCTGAAGTTTATTCATGGCAGCTATGAGCTGCTATCTCAACAACAGATAAAAATAATCAATAAACAACAAACAAACCCCAATGAAAAATGATTAACCTAAAGGCATAAAATTCCTAATCAGGTTGAAAAACAGTCTTCTTCACGATAAAGCCTCCTGAAGTCTATTTAATATCCTCTGAGGAAATTCAGTTTTATCTCCTGCAGCTTGCTAGAGTTTGGGTTTTCTTAGCCAACTGAGACTCTTTCAGGTCTTGTACGGGAATTATCAGCTAATGGGAAAAAGCTTGGAGTTATTACTGGGATTCTTGCTGTTTTAAAGGTCCATTTAGAGATTGTCACTGATTTTAGAAACCACTTTGAAGATTGCAACAGACAAAGCACTGATGATAATGTTTTTGCCTACTTCTGCGTGTGTTTTTCAGACTTCTAGCAAATTATCCCATGGACCACTGGGTGGATTTTATCAAAGATATCATTGGTTGAACATCTGCAACTGATTTGCCTTTGAGATCAACCAAATTCGCTAATTAACATTAGGAAACACAAAAATAGCTAGCCTAGAAATCTAGACCAACCGTAGCGGAAGATAAAGATCGTGCTCTGTAGGTTGGTCTAGTCACGCTCCAATCCAGCCTCAACAGGTCTACCATTGGTTTGAACAAATTCAGGTCTTGCCTGTCACAGTGCTCTACGTTTGTTGGGTGGGATTAGCGCCAGAGCTGCGACAGAAAAAAATAAAAAGATGGCGTCAGCCCAGGAGCGGCGCTCATTTGAAACGGCTTTAGCATTAACCTTGGACGACTTAGAGCTGGGCCTTTCTTTGAGACATGAGCAGATAAAGATACTCAAGTTATTTATTTAGAAAAAATATGTATTTGCTGCTTCTCCTTCAATGGTGTACTGGGGTCTGCCCCGTTACGATGAATAAGTCACGTTGTTCGATGCTCTGATTGGTCCTAGCGCTGTCCAATTGCGTGCAGCGGGAGTTTCAAAGACAACCATGGATTCTGCCCCACGATTGGGTTGTTTCAATGGGTCATGGCCAGACTATATATTTACATAAATAGGATGACTAAAAAATAGGAACATTATGAATGTTGGAATTACAAAGATAAGTTTAAAAACACTGGAGAAAAGATGACATTTCTTTTCAGCAAAGTGGTAGCCTAGTAGCCTGGCAAGCCATCCTATATATGTGCCTATATAAACTTTGCAAGGCAAGAATTTGGTCTAGTTCACTAGGCTAGTAGACTAGCTCTAGACAAACTGTAGCAGCAGCAAAAGATTTTGCTTTGCAACTCTACCATTAGCTGTAACAATTTGGTGTCTAGCCAATCACAGCACTCTATGTTTGTAGACACATTGGGTGGGCTTTAGCATAGATATCATATATATTGCTAGATGCCTTAACTGGAAGTCGACAGCATCCCTACACGGCGGCCATCTTACTGCCGACAGCAGACGCTCCGCTCTCAATGGTAGCAGATGGAAGGTGAGTGATAACTTACACAAAAACACTCTTAACTCGATGAAATATTAACGGATTTACAAACGGGTTGCATTATTACAAACCTTATAACACATAGGCGTGATAGGACATACTTTAACATTTTTAAATTAACGGTCCAAATCCATCATATTTCACAGCCACATCTCTGGCGTTTATAACAAATCAAACCGTTTGAAAATCGGTTGATAATTGAGCAAGTTAGAGTTATTTAAATAGTACATGCACCATTGACACCACGAAAGGGGGCAGCTGTCCAAGGTAAGATGGCCGAGGCGTTAGGGACGTTCGTCCAATTGACGAACAGCGTGGGTAAGGCATCTAGTGATATATATGATATCTATGGGCTTTAGCACCAGGGCTGCAATGGAGAAAAACTACAAAGATGGTGTTTCCTCAGAAATTATGCTTGTTTGAAACGGCTTTAGAATCCACTTTGGAAGATTTAGACTTCTTTGAGATATGAGCTTTGAGATGAACTATTGTGGAAACTAAAATCATTTTTTGTTGCAAAGCAACTGAAATGTCTTGTTTTTATAAGCAGAGGTGAGATTCTTTCCACTCTTTAGTTGCTCTGCAACTGAACTCATCTTAATCTTTTCTTTCTAAAAGTAACTGAATCTCCGAGCTGCCTATAGTGATAAAGGAGATCCCTAGATTTCTGTGAGGAGAAACAAATAAAAAGTTGCAGCTTTGGTCCTGGTGAAGGTTAAATAATTTGTTACAATCGCCCCTAGTCTAAGGGAGTTCACTGAGAGTTCTGCGTGTTTCTGTTAATAAAAAATGTAAACTTTTCTCACTCTGAGCACCAAAATCCTTGCTTCTGAGAGCTGGAGCTGCTGCTCACGTCTCATGTTTGTTTTATGCAATAAGAATCTGGACTTTTATCGCTCAGAAAGGTCTGGAAAGTTATCCTGGTGATGAAAAGTGATTTTTCTGTTAGGGTTAGGGTTTTCTATTAGATAATGGTGTTAATGTATAGTAAAATTTAGAAAAGGAATCACAATCAGTGTGAGAGAATCACATCTACAGGTAGTTTAGTCTGTTCCTGACACAGAAATGCAAACATCAACACAGACATGACGTTGCAATGATATCATGAAAAAGGATAAATTGTGGTTTCTGTTACCAGCTGAAGGACTACATGGTGGTGTAGTTAGTGAGACTCTAGTTAGCTCGTTCTCCCCATGCATGTGTGGATGTTCTCTGGGTACTCTGGTTTCCTCCCACGGCCCAAAATACCTGCATGTTAGAATAATTGATGACTGTAAATTGCACCAAGGTGTGAGCAGTGGTGCCCCCAAGGGGTGGCCAAGACCCCACCCCTCAAAAACTGCTGTCCACCCCACTGCCCCCCCCCAGGAAAGAACTCCCCCCACTTGTTCACGTTCACTCAAATCATACATTCATTTTTATTCAAGACTTGAATGTAAAACCCAATAAGTAAATAAATAAATAAATCATAATACTGTTCACCATTTTCATGTAATCAGTAGTTTTTGTGAATGCTTTAGTTAAGACATCAACAGGTGAATTAAATTGTGCTAAATGTTGAAATAAAGATCATTGAAATAACCCAAAACTTTCCCCAGCTCCCATCTGATTAGTCAATAACTTTTCATGTCATTTGGTAGTTTATCAATAATCAATAAAGACACTAAACATAATGTATCTGATGTGCTTTAACGCTATGCTGACACTTTCAGCATGTGGAGACAGCGCCCCCATGTGGTCACTGTGGAGATGGATGAGAGGAGGAACTTTCAACTGTTCTGCAAATCAAATCTAGTTCTACCTGAAAGGACATCTGATCGGAAATTAGACACATAATGGTACATCTATCTATCTAGATATAGATATATCTATAAATATATCTATCTACATTATACATCTATAGATATATAGATAAAATAAGTCTTACGCAGCAAGAAGCTCGTTTCAGCAAGTTTTTTTCCCCACAAAAACAAATCAAAACGATTTAAGAGGCCAAGGAAGACAAAAAATATCCCACTGAGACTTTAGCCCTACAAATACAAATGTTAAGAGCTCCGTCTCTGCATAAATTTACTAAATGCTCATTTACTGAACTGCTTGTTCCTCAGTAGGATCAAGCAATCACTTTATTAAAGACACAAGAAGGTCCATAGCAGGTAATAAAAACATAAACAAGTAAAATAAAGGTAAGCTGTGACATGCTCACATAAAGGTTAAATGTCAGAATGGTTAAAGATGTTCGAGAGCGGGTTAAAAAAAGAAAAACCATGCATGGAGAGAACATGCAAACTCCAGTGAGGATTCAAACCTGCAACCTTCTCAATGGCGCCACCATGTGGCCTTTACTGAACACAGTCCTTGGAAAATAAAACACATTCTGGACATTTAATGCTTTATTTAGAAAATTACAAATACTGTACAAAGGTTCTGAACATGTGCAAATTAAAAAAAGATTTAAAAAAATCTAGTAAACATGTCGATTAAAAATAACTCGCATAAAAAGTTTTTATTTTACACAAAAACAGAGTTAATGAACCTGGACCGAATCTGAAATGTAAACAAGTAGAAAAGGAGGTGAAGAATTAATAAAAACAACATTAACGTGAATAAAAACATCCTCCAGGTTGGAACCATAATAATATTCACAATTTTATACAAACCAGGTAAACCGTTTCCACTCAGATGGAGATGATGATTGTAAACACAGGTCGGAGGTCACTCTCGGCGCTCCGGAAAACTAAACTCATCCCAGTTTCCGTCCAGTAGGAAGTGCAGGGATGTACGATGATGGTGACGGCATGAAACTGTTGCATTAAAACTCCTTATTATCCACTTTTATTTCCTCCAGCAGAAACACGTGCTCCGTTTCCCAGTACAAAGTCTTTTTTTTTCAAGACGTTGACCTTTTTTATTTAATCTGCAGCAGCTTCATCTTGTTTCCTAACAGAAAAAAGAACAATTAACCTTTGGAAAGCGACCTTTTGAAGTCCGATGGAGCGACTCTTACCTAGTCCCTTGAGGAATTTGTTCACACCGCTTGGCTCAGACTCTGGGTATGAATCCAGATACGCAGCCGCTCGCGTTTCAAAGAGTCCTGAGAGGGAAAAGAACCCATTTAAAACGTTTTCCTAAAGCATATTCATTTGTTTTGTTTATTATAAGACATTAAAATATCAGTTTACTTATTTCTCCAAGTCTGTTTTTTAATGTGTTTATTTTATAAACAGATTAGATTCTATCCAAGTAAAATCTAATTTTCTCTGCATAGTTTGCATTTTTTCTTCATTTCTAGTTTAATTACGTAAAGCAATGAAATCAAAGCTAACGATTTACTTTTGCACTATAAAAACAGTCTTTGATAAATTCAGGTTTTATCCACCTCTTCCTCCTCCCTTGCGCAGCTCTTTGTCCTGAATGAAGCCGGCAAACATCTGGGTATCCATGAAGAGCTGCAGGAGCTGCCGGACTCCGCGGGACGGGTGGGATTTGCGGAAATTGTCGCGCTGAAGCTCCTTGGTTCCGTTGGAGGACTCCACCATGTGGTGAGGATAGTGGCCTACCAGCTCCACGAAAAACCTAACAAAAGCCTCCGACACCAGGGAGCTCAGGTCGGCCTGCTGGTCTGGAAGAGCCACATTCAGGCCACTTTGATTAAAACTGAAAGGTAAAAAAACTAAAGACGACTCCTGTGAATGTTTCATGACAGCGGTACCGACCTCCACTTGAACCTCCGTTGTGTTGCCTCAGAATCTCCTCTCTGTCCTCCAGGATCTGCTGCAGCGCCGCCTGCAGCTTACTGGGCAGGATGCAGTCCTCGTCGCCCAGCTGACACAAAGCAGGAGTCAGATTAATAATCCACCTCACTTCACTGATGTATTTAAAAAACAATGAATAATTGTTTTAAAATGTAATCTATTCATGAATAATTCATCTGCACCTTTTCTGTTAAAACAGCCTTGATAGGAAAAAATAATAATTAGCTTCCTTATGCTAACTTGCAAACATCTTAACCCAATCTCTGAGTAAATCATCAACTTATTGATACGTTATTTTACCATTTTTAGCATAATTTGCATCTTTTTTACGAATAGGCACCAAAGCGATCAGGTTCAGAGTGTGTCACGCCTAAAATGGTCCGGGTAGAAACAGCTCTTCATTTTCAACCCTTGTATGAGCTCCTATCTGAGGATTCTAGGATTTCTCTGCTTTGGCAGATCGATAACTCGTCCAAGACGGCAACTTTACATCAGGGTTAAAAGTTTAATTACTAATAAAATAAACTTTAATAAAACAAATTCATTCTGTATGACAAAATATTCACGTTTGTATTTAACAGGCACTGATCAGCTAAAAATAGATTTATATTTAGGTGCACAAATAAAAAAACTATAATTTGTTGTTTTATGTAATAAACATTAAAAAAATGACAAAACTATTATTCTCACTAGTTATCCTAAAGTCACCTGTCTGGTCTAACGTCTTTTGAAAGTATGTGAACTGAAACGCTCTTGATTTATTTTTATTGTTTATTTCAGTGAACATATACGTCAGGCCTATTCAATTACTTTCTCTACTGGGCCAGATTTCTAAATCGTGGATCAGCTTAGGGCCGGATACCCAAATCTTTATTATGTATTTTACTGACAACATTTAAATATTAAATTTTAATATTTTGACTGATTACCTCCACCACTCCTACAAATACAACTAAAATAACAGCAATGCACGTCTTCTTATTGTTTTAATGATGGGCATCAATTCAACAGTTGCAGAGCTGGTAATACAAACATTTTTATGGTTTTTAACCTGCATTAACTCGATCGCAGCTACTAAATGAAAATTAACAATAATAGCATAGCAGCTATGCAAAATAAACATATGTGACAAGGTGGACAAAACAGGTCCCGGGTGGGACTCGAACCGCGGACTTCCCGGGTGGGAGACACGCACGCTAACCAGTCAGCCAAACTTATATACTCGTGGCCCAGCAGCCCAGGTGCATGATCAATCGGGATCCGGTGACAGGATGCTCATTGTCACACATATTTTTCCATCCAAGCTGGATTAAAAGCGGATTTTAGATTTTTTTTGGGGGGGGGGGAAACCTCCAGAAAACAAAAGAAGATGCAGCAACAGTGAGTTATGGGGTAAATTGTCATGTATGCGGTCCAATATAATGTGTTTACAGTTTATTTTTAGTTTATTTAGTCCTTTTCTTGTATTGTAGAGACTTTTTAACACGGACACATTTTTTCCCTCCTTCTCCACCTCTTCATGCACTCGCCACCTCTAAACCCACGTTTCCCGTCATTTCCGTCCACGAATAAAACGCTTGCTGCTCCTTTTCCCGTCTTCCAGCTAAACAGCTGAGCTGTCAGCTGGACATCCTTCCTTCTCATCCTCCTTTATACAAAAAACCACTAAACTACAGAGAAGTAACTATCTATCTGTCACAAATTGCTCCAGTATCTAAAGTTTTGCCGTCAATATCTGTCTCAGTGTTTTCTCCGCTCCGTGACAGCGCCTCAGCGCACCTTTTGACACCTGCTGTCAGATCGCGCAGCAGCCATCCTCTCCCTCAGCAACAAAACGCTACTGAACCCATTCTTAGTTTAATTATTTTAGTATAACTCTGGTTTTATTTGGTCTGTTAACAAAAATAAAACGGGTGTGTAGTCTATAATCCGCATTTTAAGCATAAGTTGAAACCAGAGTCTTGCTGCTGCGGCGTCCCAAAGGTGTGTTTTTATTGGTCAACTGCAGACATAGACATGAGTACGTAGATGGGCAGCTCCAATAGGCAGCACCAGTCCACGGGGTGTCTACATATATATGTCTGTGATTGCTAAAATGGTGTTGCGTTCAAGTTCAATATCAGTGTGGGAATTTTGAAACTCGCACGCAAAAACTGTTTTTAACTGGGTTTTTTCTGTTGGTGGTTGGTGGATAGGGCCAGGCGGGCCACCTGGTGAGGGCCCGCGGGCCGGAAGTGGCCCGCGGGCCGCCATTTGAATAGCCCTGATATACGTGACCTGTTATGATCATCAAGTTCTAATATTAAAACCCAATGAAAAGTGGTGAGATCTTACATTAGTTTAAATAATAAAAAGCTTTTATTTTGGGAGATTCTTGCCTATTTGATCAATTAAAATACTTTTAGGGGGTCTAGCTTTGTGTGGTCTAATATTTACGTCAAATTAACACAGTTAAACTCCTCATTAAACAAAAAACACCTGATCTGAGTTAACCTAACCTACATTCATTTATCTTTCCAGGGTCTGTAGCAGAACTCTCTTTGTCCCGCTCAAACACTCCACCCAACAGGAGACAAGTGTAGGCAAAGCTATCGCTCTCCCAGGTGGACCACACCTACTTTTCCCATAATGGACGGCTGTGTGTACACACCTGAACGACAAACCGGTCTGCACACAGATCCACTATGAGCACCTGGGACAAAAACAAGAGAGGGGAACAGCTGAGCTCACGTTCTGCAACTAGTAGAAAAAAACCCAAATGACGTGAGAAGGTTAAAGAGGATATAAAACTTAAACACACAAAGAACTGGAAAAATAAACTGTTTAGAATTATTCAAACAGATTTCAGACAGACGTACCTCCTCTATGGGCAGCTCCAGCAGCTGCGGCAGGCATGGGGCCAACACCCCGATAAGGAACGGTGTCGGGGAACAGCTGATGTCCAGCATGCTAGCTGGTAACACCGGCACAAACGTGTGCTGCCAAGTGAACGGGTACAGCAGGGCTAGCGCTGCGTGGCCACATCTGGACAACACGCTGCAGTAAGAAGAGACAGATTTTCAGTTCGGATTTGACTCATTAACTAATAAACTCTAACTCAGCGACTGAGAATTGTCACAAATCTGTGCTTTTTACTCCATCTTTGGTTTATTTAAAAGCACAAGAGTTGCTCCTGAAAGTCAAATTAAAATCCTCCCAGAACACCGATGCACCCAACAACAACTCTGAGCAGGAGGGGAGGGTCATTAGAAGACTCTGGATCAAAGAGCTCACCTGAGTTTGTCGGCGACAAAGATGACCCTCCTCTCGAGCAGAAGGGAGGCGAACACCTGCAGGAGTTTCCCCACACTGAGACACTGCAGCAGGCTTCCGAAGTCCACGTGCTCCAGTCTGGAGTCCACCGGGCGGCACAAGGTCAGAACCTGAAAACAACCCAATTTAACCACCATCAGCTTGTAATAAACAAACTTTTATTAGAGACATTGACTCAGAACACAAGCACGTCACTGCAGGCTGTTTCTTTAACTGGTAATGACACATCTGTTTACTCAAGAGGCCCCTGTTGTTCCTGCACATGGTCCGACTCATTCTGAACGGTTATGAGGAACGCAGCCTTTAATCAACATTTCCTCCTCCGACGTCAGCGTTACCTCATTCCCAGAGCCGGGGAGGAAGCTCTTAACGGTGACCGTGCGTCCAGGCGCTGGAAACGGGGCCTCCATCACACTACGCATAAAAGGATAAACCAGCGCTGTAGAAATCTCTCTGCGTCTCTCCACCTCTTCCAGAATCTGGAAAAAAATGAGTTCAAAACAATTTGAGACTCTAAAAGAATCATTTTCACTGAAGCATTTGCACGTCTCTCTCTAAATTCAGAACACTCGACAGATTACATGCACACACTGCGACTGCTCAGGATTATGCTTTCATCTCGTCTCGTTTCACCCTAATGCAGATAGAGACTTCGTCAGCAGGAACATGTGAACAGGTGTCCCACTAGGTTACATTACCTTTGCAAACAGGTCGAAACAGCCCAACTTGCTGACGACACAGTGCACCTCAGGAAGCCTCTTCCCCTTTCCGCTGGGCTGGAAGACAAAGTTTCACAAATCATGAAGCAGACCAAAACAGAGACGGCGTTACAAAAACACCTGAAAGGTGTCGTTCATCGAGAATTCATGAAAAAATTGTTGTTTCTGAAACACGATCGGTCACTCTGAGCTGCTAAACGTGAAGAATCCCTTTAACCCTCATCGCCTGCATCAGCCTCAGAGAGGAAACAGATGGGTCAGAAAAAGACATAACAGGAAACATTAGTTTTAATGGCCCCGCCCACCTTGGATTGGGACCGCCCACGGGAAGTAGAGAGCAGGTCAGGTCTCAGCTAGAAGAAGCTAACCGTTAGCATTAGTAACTCGTTCAAGGTTGTTTAATTTGTGGAGGTAAAACATCAACGTTTCATTTTTTATCCAACGAACGAAGGCAGCAGAAGAGTCGTGTTACTATTAGCCAAATGTGCATTTCGTTGAAGTGGGGAGTGTTGGACACGTCCCAGAAGCCTAGTGTCTTCACAACAAAAGATTTCAGCTTCGGGTTTATTTTTTTAGGCGCCATATTTCCAAAACACATCAAGCACAGAGGTTCAGATCGGGCCAGGCAGGAAGTCAAAGACCAGAACCATGTAGAACATCCGGAAACCTTCAAAATAAAAGTCACATGCACATTTCCAGTTTTGTAACAGAACAGACCTTTTTGGATACAAGCTGCCATCTTGTTCCTTGCTCGTTATCGTGTGAACTGCTGAAATCACGCGTGATCTTACAATTCTCCGGTGATTTCGTGACCTTGTGGGACCAACTCTCTGTAACGCTTTCGCCTCAGATCTGAAGCGTTACTGGTGGGAAGGGACACGCTGCAGAGCTCGCGGGGAAAACGCGTCTATTACGTTACACGCCGCTGATGCATCTGGCAGAAAGCAGGAGGTGAGACTCATAATCCTCCTCCGACAAACTTTAACCTCCTGGAGCTTCCCCCCCCCCCCCCCCCCCCCCCCCCCCACAGAAAACGACTCATTCACACTAGAGACTACAGCAAACTTACTGAAATAACGAGTGAACGACAGCTTTCAATGATAAACCTGTTCCTAAAACAACATTTTTCCATCATAATTAACTCATATTTTAAATTACAGCTCTGGGCTGCAGAGTGGAAACTCCATCCCTGTTAATTAAACCGCTGACTCATCCAACAACGATGACCAAACCATCCAGTTCCTGGTTTGGTTTCACTACAAAACACGACGACAGCCGGCCTGAAGAGCGAGTGCTACACTAAACAACAACAGTGCTCTAAAAAAAAAAGAGTGGAAATTACAGAATTCCTGTTTGTCTCTGTCATCCAGTCAGAGGGGGTTTATGGTCCTCAGAGATACTGAGTAAGCAGGTGGCGAGCTGCCAAGTCATCTCACACTGAAACGACTCGGACGCAAACATCAACTCCTGACCACTCACCAGGATCTTACGGCAGTAACAAAACCAGCGACTCCCGTCTTCTCCAGTCAGGACAAAAGAGAAGGTCTCGCTGTAAACAAAACACCAGAAACACCGTTTAAGCTAACCGTCGACGACACGTGAAGCTAAACTTCCTTTGTTTTGCTGCAGAGTTATAGATCAATAATAAGAAAACTTCTAACAGACCAAACATCATAAAAACAGGAATCTGAGTTGCTGCAGCAGTAATTTAAGGTTTACAGCTGAGGATAAAGAGGGGGAAGAAACACAACAAGGTGGAATAAAAGCATAGGATCACATTTCTAAAACTCATAAAGGGTAAACCGTGTTAAGAAGACAAAAAGACCGCGAATTATTTCACTTGAATGTGAAACAGGACTGACCTTGGCATTTGTGCAGAGGGCTTCCAGTCCTGAGCATCCGGAAAGCAGAACTTGGGAATCACATTCAGCTGATCCTCAGCTTCTTTGGAAAGACGGGATGACTTCTCAAACTAAAAACAGAGAGTTTGATCAATTACAGGTTAAAAATCATCCACGTGTTTCCAGACACTAGAAGTGAATACATGAATCAAAACAGAACACTTATGATGGACAGTAAACCAGTGAGCCCAGTTTTCCAAATGTCCCTGTTCCCGTTCATCATCCAACAGGATATCAGTCAATATTTTACTATCAAACTTCCAGACAACAGATGGTTTTTTTTATTATTTAGAACAAATAGAAGTTAAATATACTACTGACCACTTTCCACACTCTGCTACTCTCTTCTACCACCACTCTCTAACTGCATTATTTCCTGTTATTCCAGCTGTTAACTTTATTTTCTCTCTAAGTGTTTTTCTCCCCAGAAGAAGCTACACTGGCGTTCTGCTGAGCTGTGGTGGCCTCATGGAGGGGGCCATCGGCTGGCACACTGCTGCCAACCACCTAACATTCTCCCTTTCCTGATATTACATCTTACTTTCTTTAACATAGAATGTGCTACTATTAGTTCACCTATTGAATTAATTATAGATTCACTCAGATAAAGACAATAAAGTTTCTCTTACTCTTACTAAATAGAACTTCTACTAAGAAATCACAGTGTAGCCATAGAAACACTACTTGATATATGTGGTGTGTGTGTGTGTGTGTGTGTGTGTGTGTGTGTGTGTGTGTGTGTGTGTGTGTGTGCCTGTGCCTGCTCTGTCTTCTCAACCCCCAGTGAGTCATAGCGGATGGCTGCTCATACTGAGCCAGGATCCTCTGGAGGTTTCTTCCTGTTAAAAGGGAGTTTTCCTTCCCACTGTCGCTAAATGCTTGCTTAGTATGAGGATTGTACCAACACAATGACACTAGTCAGTGTCTTGATGCAATCTGCTGGGTCCCTTATATAGGAAACTTTTTTACTGATTGGCTTATGAACTGAACTGTATTGGAATGTTTACTTTGTGAAGTGCCTTGAGACGACTCTTGTCGTGATCTGGCGCTATATAAATAAACTGAATTAAATTGAATTGAATTAAATCCCTTATCGGTCAGTATTTATGACCGACTCCTCTTAAGGACAGTCCCATAGAAAACAATTATCCTCCAGAAATTTTACCAACAAAGATTTAAAAAATTAATGAAGCCAAAGTGAAACTAGATTAATTGCATTTCTAGCAGAAATGCGTTTGAATGCTGAATTGCTTAAAATGATAGCTGAAGGTGCTTAAGAAATGAATTCAAGCTTAAAATGAGCTTAATTGTCAAAATGAGCTGAATGGATTTGAAGATTTATGAGCAAAAATCTCTAAGAAATGTTATGAAGCTCAAAAAAAATAGGTGAAGAATCAAGAAAAACTGCTAAACAGCAGAAAGCTGAAATCTCCATACAAAGTTTACAAAGCTGGACAGTGGAAATGTTTAAACTTCTGGTATTTCAGTAGCAATAGTGAAATAGGTAAATTTTCACAATTAGCTGAACTGTGAATTTAGCAGCATATGCTGAGTTTTGAAACTGATAGCTGAAGATGCTTAAGAAATGAACTGAAGCTTAAATTGTGCTTAAATGTCAAAATCAGCTGAATGTATGTGGAGAATTAGGAGCAAAAATATTTAACAAGTTTAATAGAGCACAAAAAGTAGATGAAGAAAAAAATCCTAAACAGCAAAAATCTGAAAACTATAAACATAGTTTAAAAAACTGAACAGCTAAAATGTTTAAACAACGAATATTTGAGTAGGAATAGTTTAATAGTTAAATTTTCACAATCAGCTGAACTGTGAATTTAGCAGCTGAAATTGATGAACATGCCTTAGAACTGAAGTGAAGTTGAAAATGAGTTCAATTGTCAAAGTTAGCAGAATGAGATAAAAAATAAACTGTTAGAACGAGCAGAAATTGAACTTTAAAGTTTCAAAACTTTCTCAGCCATTCAAAGACCAGGCATAGTGGACGACTGGTTTCCTGAGTCCAAGCTGATCGATTTGGTGTATAACATGTCTGGGTGCGTATTTCTGTTAACTTGGAAGAAGCTTGAACTCTCTCGGCCAATCAGAGAGCAGGGCTGGGGGACGGCTGGTTTCCTGAGACCAAGCCGATCAATTTGATGTATAACATGTCTGGGGGTGTATTTCTGTTAACCCAGAAGAAGCTTGAAATCTCTCAGCCAATCAGAGAGCAGGGATGTTGGCGGTGGGGGGGGGCAATGGGTTCCTAAGACCAAGCCGATCGATTTGATGTATAATATGTGTGGGTGCGTATTTCTGTTAACCAAGAAGAATCATGAACTCTCTCAGCCAATCAGAGAGCAGGGATGGGGGGGGGGCACTGGGTTCATCAGACCAAGCTGAACGATTTAATGTATAATATGTGTGGGTGTGTATGTCTGTATAGCCAGAAAAAATTTGAAAACTCTCAGCCAATCTGGGAGAGAGGGGGGGGTGGGAAGCGATAGAGAGAGAGAGAGAGAGAGAGAGAGAGAGAGAGAGAGAGAGAGAGAGAGAGAGAGAGAGAGAGAGAGAGAGAAAGTATTGATTCTGGGCCTGGGTACTGATCCTGATTCAGGTCCGGGTATTTGTTCTGATCCTGTATCTCATCTAACCCTGGCTCTAGTCTTGCTCTGGTTCTGCTCCACATGCTGGTTCTGGTGTTGGTTCTGATCCTGGTTCTGGTCTTAAACCAGATGCTGGTTCTGATACTGGTTTGCTGAAACAAGCAGACAGGCTCCAGTAGGATTGTACTTAAAATAGCTTTTCCGTATATCAGCTCTCAGACAGTGGAAAAAGCGGGAAACGTCTGAACCAATCAGAAAGCTCCATTATCACACAACTGCTCTGCAGGTGTTAGATCCAGGAGGCAGGGATGGGAGGAAAATGTGGCTGAATCGTCTTTCAGACGCTTGTAACTCAAGAACCGTGACAGCTACAGCTAAAACAAAGACATCCTATCGAAGCTGACAAAAAAACCTTCTGTTTTTAAAAACAATCACGCATGAACTCTAAAAGATGTGGTCGTAGCAGATTTTTCTTTAGAGAAAATCATCGGAGACTCCAGCTGATCAGTGGGAGAAAATCTGGCTCACTCCTCCTTCTGAGGCTCGTAGCGCCCAAACCGTGACAGATACAGCTAAACCAAAGACATCCCATCGAACCTGACAAACAAATCTACTGTTTTTGGAAAGATGATGAATGAACTCTAAAAGATGTGGTCGTGGCAAATTTTTGTTTAGAGAAAATCACGGGAGACTGCAGAAAACTGTGATCTGCAGCTTCAAAGGCCTCCAACCTCTCATCACCATTTGAAAAGTATTGCACCGATTAGAAAAATTCCAAAAGCGTCAGCGTCAGAAGGCTTCGATGGTGCTCTGTGTGAATTTTTGTGTGGCTACGTTGAATTGTGTAGGAGATATGAGGAGACAATTTCATCTCTCAGACAGCGATCGAATCACATGTCTGGATTATTATGGGAGTCAATGGGAAAATCTGGCACTGTCTGCCTTCTGAGGCTCGTAGCGTCCGAACCGTGACAGCTACAGCAAAAATGAAGACATCCTATCGAAGCTGACGAAGATTCCTACTTTTTCAGATATAATTGTTTCAGTAGCCCAAACGATGTGGCTGTAGCAAACATGTGTTCGCAGAGGTTGTGACCTAAAAATGTTAGAGTGAAGGATCGGCAGTTGGAAACAGTTTAGAGGTGTGAGAAACATTTCTGACAACTGATTACTCTCCAAAGAGATTATCACTACGACCACAATGTTTGGAGTACGTCCATAAATTATAGCTCAAAACGGAGGAATTTTCGTCAGCTTTTATTCAGTGCAAGTCTCATTTCCGTCGGTTCTACGGTTCTCTCAGGACACGGTCTGAAGTCGAGCAAAGTCGGTTTTCGGCCCTATTCTTTTGAATGGGGGAAGGAGGAGATATTCCTGAACTTTCCAAAATCGTACCTCAAGTTTAACCTGTGATTATAGAAAAACCGTAAAAGATATCAAGAAGCTGAATAATCAGATAAGAGCTGAATGTGTTCTGAGTTTGTTAAAAGTTGAATGAAGTCTCTAAGTTGAAGTATGCTGAAGTAGTTAAAGTTCAAACAAGCTGAATGATTTTCTGAAAATTTGAAGGATTTGAAGCATTTCCCATTCATTTCAATGGGCTGAAAAATCACAGAAAAAGCTGAATATCTCCTAAAATATTAAACGTATCAATACCAAAAGTAATAGCCGGAAAGAGCTTAACGAGCTGAACGATTTGATACCAAATTTGCTGAAATAGCTGAAAATGTTAAGGAGTTGAAAAGGTTCAAAAAAGTGTACGGAAGCAGAATAATAAGAAGAAGAAGAAGAAGAAGAAGAAGAAGAAGAATAAAGAGAAACAGGAAAACAATAGTTTGAATGCTTAACAGCATTCAAACTAATAAATTGCTTTCTGGCTAAATAATGAAATAAAAGTGCCGTTATGTTGTCATAAAGGTGGTTTCTAACCATTTTCGGGAACTGCTGTGTGATTTCAGGAGAGTATGTGTTTCCAGAGGAGCCTTTTCTCAGCGACACCACAACGAAGATCTGAAAGAGCTGCTGCTGCTGCAGCTGGATCAGGTCTCTCTCCAGGGTGCGGTATCCCGGCCGGCGCCTCAGCGTGGACTGGATGTAAACCGATCTTCTGGAACCGGCTAAACGACACAAGGTGGGACAATGTAGGTAACAAACGACACCGGCACAAAGAGGGGCTGCAGGAGGATTTCTCAGCATCAACGATCCGCCACTGAATCTAATCAAATAGGAAACTGTTTGGATTCCCACTTCAGCTACAATCACAAGCTTTATTAAAATGTACTATTTATCTTCATCACATCCAATCATTCAGGTACTGGAACTTACTTCCTGCTGAACCACTAGAATATGAGAAAATAACATTTATGGAATCAACTCTTATTCTCATTTGAACAAATATTTGACCAGAGATAAAAACGTGTGCCTTTAAATCTGAGGTAAACCCAACAGGTTGATACCTTTGGTGTTGTCTTCAGGATCACTCTCTGTCCCGCTGGTCTCCTCGGCTGCCACGAGAGAGAAAGATTAGTGAGGAATGAAAATTGACTCGACGAGCCGTAATCACATGCAGACAGCCAGCCATTGTTTTATAATCGGTGGCTTTTCCAGCCGCAGCGGGGCCTGAGTGCATTATCAAACAATGGGTATTTCCACCAGGAGGCTCGTTTTTATCCTCCTGAAGAGACGATGTTTTGGACATCTGGAGTTTGAGTCTCACCTCGCGCCGAGAGCCCTTGGTTCTTCACTCTCTTTCTGCCTCTCTTGTCATCAAAAATGGTTTCGATCTTGCTGACATACTGTGTAGAAAGGCAGACACCAACAAATCATGATTCTACAGCTCTACACCCTAAAGGTGTCATCATGAGGTTCAGACTGAGACTAAAGCTCTGCTCTAAAGCTAAAGTCAGATGATATTTGCTCCTGTGTTTAGTCATCATGCCATGTAGGATAAACCTATGAAGCAGCAGCGTTTGTGTCGTTATTTTACAACAAAGAAATGCAGAAAAACCAGCTAAA
The DNA here is from genome assembly GCA_006937985.1 of Aphyosemion australe. NCBI lineage: Eukaryota > Metazoa > Chordata > Actinopteri > Cyprinodontiformes > Nothobranchiidae > Aphyosemion > Aphyosemion australe. The sequence goes on from SSNS01000043.1 coordinate 3,086,020, forward strand.
AACACACATCTGGCATCAGTCCAACCAGCTAACGCTACAAAGCTTCCCAAGCTAGTTTTGATTCCCGTTTTCATTCCTAATAGTTTGATTTATTACCTTGTTGTGAAGGTTCTCTCCTCTCCTGTAGCTTCCCAAAGCCATGAGCTGCACCAACAAACTCGCTTCATGAGCTGTCTGCGTTAGTGAGGCGCTCGCATGTCGCTCTATCAGTTTCTTTCAGCATCCTCTCTTTCCTGCTCAACAAGTCACCACCCCCGTTTCTGCTCCTCTACTAAACCATGACTCAGCGCTTCGGGCTTCACGCCGCTCATATAAAAGAAGTAAATGTAAGTGAGCGTAAGTTTCTGGATACCTGAGGTGTCGAGGTGGTTTTCTGGGTGTTGGCATGTCGAGGTGTCGGTGGTTTGGGAACATCTGCGATGGTTGAAGATTTGGATGTGGCTAACGCCTGGAACACCTTCTTCTCCACTTTTCCAGCATATCCGTGTAGGGATTGGAGTTTAGGGGAGAGCTGAGGTGTGTGAAAAACAGAGTGAATCCTCTGTTTCAATCTCAGGTGAGCAGCAACTAAAGTAACGAAATGCAAAGACGTGGAGGGCTTTTATCCTTCACCTTCGGGACTTGAGGCCTTAAAACAGGGAGACACATGGTAGACAGTTTGACATCCTCATAGGGGTCGTCTCTGCTCTCTTCGCCTGGAGGGAGGAAGCATGATGGGAAACATCAGAGAGGATGACTAGGTGCTTTAAATGGTGACCAGAACGATCATGAGTTTCAGCTTGTTCAGTGACTGGAGCTGTGACACTAAATGATGATTTGCTTTTTTTTATTTCCTGGTCTGTGAATGAACTGAAGAAATGTTCCACTAGCATCACCTCCCTTTTATTGCGCAAGGTGTCAAAAACCCAAATTTACTCATCTGTGAGATATTTTTAAAATTGAAACCAGAGAAAAAGGAAGTACCGATTTACTACTCATGGCTGCTATTGAGCAACATTTACAGGCTTCAGTTTTACAGCTGTGGTTCTCAAAGGCGGTGTGAGGACCCACTGTGGGTCATATAGTCACATATGTAACGGTATATAGATGCCATATACACTTTAAAAAGTGACAGCATTTTACTAAAAACAAGCTAATAACCAAACAATCACCAAAAAGCTAAACTTTGCTACTGCTGCTGTAAATGAATATCTGTAGTCTCCTTAAAATGTAAGCTCCAGATATGTTAGGCTTTGATTAAACAGAATCTGGTAATAGTTAAAAAACAAATAATAATCTATAGTCAAGAGCACCATTCAGGGTAGATGTTGACTGATATGGATTTTGTAATATAGAGGTGATGGGGAGCCGATGCTGATAGGTCATGTTTGTAAATGAGAAGTGGTTCTCAAACAGTTCACCTGGATAAATAAAGGTTAAAAAAAAAAAAAAAAAAAAAATATGTGCTGCCGATTTTTTGGGCCAATATCCAGACGTTTGCCACCATATTAGCGCGCTAAAATGTCACTAAAAACAACAGTGGATGCACAACATTAAACATTTAACCAGTGTTAACTCATTGACTGCCAGCGTTTTTGAGCATTTTTACTGTTTTTTGAAGAGTCACAGAACATTGTGCTCTATGATCATGTAAACGCCAAAACTACCAAAAGAAAGAGTCGACTCACTTCTTACATCAGGAAGAATCACCGTATTTCTAGCGCTATCCATTCTTTCATAATCTGTTGTCGAAGCGTGAGCTGCAGAAGCTTTTCTGGTTGGCGCTAGGGTTATCAAAAAAATCAATACGTAGATATAAATCAATACTAAAAGTGGTATCTAAATTAGATATTCCATCCCCATGGTATCGATATTATGGAGCATATACACAGCCTTCTTCAAGTACACCGACACGCACGACAGCCAGATGCCGTAAAGCAGCCTCCGCCTCCCGGACAAACAGAAGAAGCTGCCGCATGGCTACATTGCAATTTCCCGCGCGAGTTGTCTCCGATCCAAGTTTTGTTAACAATGGCAACAGCGAGTTCGGGAGGCGCTTCACAGCCCAACTTAATCGACAACACAGAGCTAATTTTTGCATTATAAATTGAGGAAGCTAGATAAAAGGATTGCTATTTTTTTTAATAAACTTGTTCAATAAATTGGTGTTTATAAATAGTATCAAAATCGAGTTTTTTTTTCAGTATCGAATCGAGTTTGAAATTTTAGTATCGTGACTAGGGATGCAACAGTCCACTTTCCCCACGGTCCGGTCCGTACCTTGGTTTTTGGGTCACGGTTTCGGTCCACTTTGAATTGTAGAAAAGCTTAAGAAAATCTGAAATTTCCCAACTTTATTTTATTCACGCAATAATATAACTTTTCAGATGTATTACTTGTAGTCCAGTGTGTAATAATATGTTCAGAGACCAACAGAAATGTCACTTTTAAAACTTAAAATTCTGCTGCCATCTTTTTAATCACAAACGCAATAATATAGATTTAAAAACTACAGTATTCTTTAAAAACAATAAAATGTATGTTTATACATGAAGTTTAGTTTAACGCTGATCTATTCCAGTTCAAAGGTCAGTCTTGTATCAACCTAGTAGCCCTTCGTATGGCTCAGAACCCATGAAGTAGCTTTCAGCCGTTATTAAGCAGATGCTTTTCAGGAACCTAAATAAACATTTAAATGACAGTCTGCAGAAGCCCTGGGCTGCCCACGGATGTGCCTGACTTTAAATTGGCTCTACTAAAGAGGAATATCAGCTGATACCAATAAAAAGGTGAACATCAGCCTGATATACTGCTCTGTCTCTAATTCAGAGTGATGCTTCCTCTGTGTTTGTTTTGGAGAAATTGGCACCATTATTTTGACAAGTTCTGCAGAATTGTGTAAATAGTAATAAAATAAAAATAAAAAGATTTCTCTATCTGAGCAACTAGAGTAGAGGTAGACTTACACACAATATCCTCATAAATATTATCATCAGAGTAGGCGTGGTAAAGGCTCGGGGGCTTGTCCTCATCTCCCAGAGAGCCCTGCTGGGCCGTCAGGCGTGCTGCATCCTCGTACTCGAAGGACTTCCTGTGGCGGAGAAACAAAACCGTTCTGGCTGTTGTTAAGAAGACTAGAGACATATTGATGTTGCACGTCTAACACGTCTCGTTACAGAAGATGCAAAAAAGCACGAGGATGATAAACTGTTACGAGACAAAGGCTGTGATGTGGTAAGAAATTTCACATCGAGTTTATTGCCTTATGTAACGGAACAGCACACGAGTATGCCAACAGTCGGTTTGGTTAAGAGGCAAAACAGAAACGGTTTCCTCATTTAAGATTCGTGTGACGCAATCTTCGCCCCACGGAGGTATTTAGTAACCCACAAGAATGACAGCTACTGGATTCTTATGAAGCTGGTAAACACGTGAGTGTGTGTGTGTGTGTGTGTGTGTGTGTGTGGATAACCCTGAGAGCATCACTGCTGATGAACTAATTAATGAAAACAAAGCTGCCAGAGGTCATGTGACCACTATCAGCAATTACAATACAATAACCCCCCCAAACAGATATCTTCTCATGCGTACCTGTTCTTTTTATGCCTCGACAGTCCTTCTACTTTAGTCACGGGACACGGCGGAGGTGGGAAGTTCGGTGGTTTTGCCTTCGTCCTGCTTCTCAGATTGTTGTCATGAGTGGGTCTGGTGTCCCACCCAGTTGTGTGACCCGTTTTGTTACCGTAGACTCCGCGATACTGGAACGTACGCTGAGGTTTTGGAGGAGGAAGAACTTCACCTGCAGAGGTCCTGCTCTTCTCCCAGAACAGCCTGTCCCCCTCCAGCTTCCGCCAGAAGCCCCGTGAAGTGTAGAAGTTCCCAGCAGGCATGTTGTCTTCCTGGTCATCAGCTGACGGAGGTAGAGGTTTGCAGACTATTTCTACGTCTGAAATGCGATCACCACTGGCTGATAAGACCGTGATAGGACAATTGTTGTTTGCTTCCACTTTGGAAGAAAACTGACATTTCTGTACAGGTTCTGATTTCCGACCGACCACACCAAGAGCAACACGTACAGGAGATTCCCTGAAATCTAATCCTATGCTCCTTGTCCTTGAGTGGCCTTTTGGAGCATAAAGTCCTGTTCTCGAGCTCTCGTTGGAATAGCCATTACCTAGAAGGTCTCCGGAGAAAGTTCGGGATACAGCAGGAGGGTGTGCTTTCACTCCTGCACCCTGACTGCTGCTCTGCTGACTGCGGACCTCCCACTGGGAGATCTTCTCCTTAATGCTAACGCCTTTCTCCTGGGAGGCTGGCCTCCCTGAACGCCGGCCCGGCCAAGCAGCAGTGGCCTTTTTCTGCAGATCACCCTCATCTTGCCCTCGCCGGCCTGGCTCCACTCTCAGAGCCAGCATTATGAGAGGGGGCGGGTCTCCGCTCACCCCCAGGTCTCCGTGAGCGACGGCATCAAAGGGTTCATAACAAAGACCAGCGCTAAATGAATCCACTTGATCAGGTATTCCTTGGTTCAGAGATGATCACCAAAAAGTCCACAGGACATATTAGTTTCTTGCTTTTTTTAATGACTTTACATGTCTTCTTAAGCAAGCAGGGAGTCATTTCCTCCTCGTCTCATTTTGTAAATGATCTAAAAAGGAAGAGAAGAAAGAAAATTTAATCATTAATTTAAAAAATCCAGAAAACACAAGGACTAAAGGCTTAAGCGGTTTTGTGTGCACGCAACTGCAGAGAGAAGGAAAATATATCTAGAGGACAGTAGCAGGAACAAGATTAGGAGATCTCTGACACATCAGCTGGGGGGATGGGGCGGGGCTTTATCTGAAACTTTTTCAGGCCAAAAACAACATGTCAACACAACAAAGCGCTGCCTCTCATTACCAACGCCGTCTCATGGAACTGGAAAGTATGGCCTCAGATCAGATTCAATGAGATTTTGAATCTGCAATGTTTTCTTTTGTTAATAATAAGTTATTACATATAAAATCATTTTGGGTCATTAAAAGTAGTGACAAAGCTGAGGAAAAAAAGCTCTGCCGCTCCTGTTTCAGGAAGTGGAAGTTAGCTGGAGGAGTGGGGGGCAGAAAACGACAGGATTTGAAGGCTCATCATGAAATGCAAACACCTCGCCTCTGATTGGCTAACAGTAACGTGACTCTTCTCCTGCCTTTGTTCGTGCTTTCTTCTTGGGTAAAAAAAATCCAACGTTGACATTTTATCACCACAAATAATAAAAGCTTGAATGTATTCTGCCATGTTGTGGAGTTGCTAATGCTAATGGTTAGCTTCTACTAGCTGAGACGCGCTCTGCTCTCTCCTGGAAGCTAAATGAACACAACCTTCTGCGGCCGCAAGCCAAGTCCATGAATGCTAACTTACAGTGTGATGTAGATCTGTGCGGCTTTTTCTGACCCGAGCATTTCCCCGTCTATTTTCTTTTGGCTGCTAAAACCTATTTTCACATTCTGACTTTCAGCATGCGCGTGAATCTCAAAGTGACCGATTGTATTTTTAAAAAGAACAAATATATGTTTCTTTGATAAGCTTTGATTTAAAATGTTTGAGGGTTGCTGCTCACTCTGGCATTGCTCAAAGTGAGAACATGTTCAAAAGATTAGCTAAAAAGATGAGTGTGCTTTGGGAAACCCTCTTGAACTTTCTCAGTTTACCTTTTATGAGTCAGACATGGAAACCGCAAAGCAACTTTAGGACGGGTTTGTGACAAAACTGCAGCTTTTAATGAGGGAGAAATTAAACAAGACATTTGGTGATTAAAATGACAAGAAAATGTGAATGACAGCAATATGTCACATGGCCCCATGACCTTGCCATATATAAAATTGCACACAAAAATGTCAAAAGTACCAATTCAATGTGATTCCAACTAAAAACGTACGCATTTTCTGTCAGTTTTGTGTCTCAAACAGCCACAGCCCACTGAGGTACTGGCTTTATACAAAAGAAGGGCTTGTGTTGACAAATAAAAAACACAGAATATCAACTCGGTGTTCAAAAATCCCGCAATGAAAGCAGGAGATCAGTAAGCTTGATTTTCACAGACTCTGATTTAAACCCATTTAAGCCTGGGAGTTGGAGAAAACATTAATCATGAGGCCTACATTAAAGACCAGAGAGTGAGAACAACTTAAGCACACCTTTAGCTGTTGCTCAGATATCAAACTGGACCTCTTGTCTATCTGTGTTGCATCAGTAAAGAAGCAATTTCTGTTTGAATGCAGAACTAAAGAACAAATATGAAGGAAATTACGCTGAAATTCACCTTGACTCATATTCCTGGAGTCAACATCAGTCTGACAGCTGGATGTAAAAAGGCTCCACTGACTGGAACCAAACCTTTGGGACACGTTGCACGTTGGGAGGCTGAGTGTGTCTGGAGAAGGGGAGAGACGTAGTAGAATTCCACAGCACACGATCATAATATGAGCCGCATTCCTGCAGATCTGTACAGGAGGAGGGTCGGGAAATAGATTCAGCTAGAGACGATCAGTCAGTCTGTCCCGTTTAAAAGCAACTCCTTTGTTTCGTCTGACCTAAATCGAACGCGTTTCTGCACTGGAATGCTGCCCCATCATCGCCAGACCTCAGGATGACAATGCAGCTCCCAAACTGACCCACTTGTGTTGTGTATCTGTGTGTGTGGCGCGTTGTACAGGAAGGCATGAGTTGCGCTTCCTGAGCTGCAGGAAAAAGGATCAGCAGTATGTCCATAATTATGGTGCAGGGAGTTGTAAGCTATGTTTAGATCATCTAGGTTCAAACTTTGTGATGGGAAACAAACCTTTCAAATGCAATGAAATCCAGAAATATACAAGCCACTGACTAGTTACGTTTGCAATCCAGTTTTCTATGGGAAACCTTTCAAACAAAATGTTTTTGCCTGCAATTTGCAAGGAGTTAATGTGATAAAAATATGCAAGTTAAATTTTTAGCTTAGCTGATGCTCCTAAAACTCTCAGGTCTGCAGAAAAACACCATTTTTGTGTGAAACTCAACTGATCCAACAGAAACCAGACACTTGAATCCCGTCATCACTTGGCAGCTAAATAAAACGTAATTGCACCTTGAAACCCACCAAAAACACGCCCTCTCTCTGGGATCTGCAGCGTGACGGGACATGTTGCAGGTGAGACGTTGTAAAGACGGGATCTTTTCATCAACAGTGACAGTTAATGCTGTAATCAAAAGGAAACTACTGGTTTGCTCCACGCCAGGATAAAAGGATGAGCTGAGATAAAAGTGTCTAGAAACTCCTGATCTAGCAGGAGAGCTTCTGAGGATCCGCTAAAGACCCGTTTAACATGACAGCTGCATCATTTTGGGTCACTCGGTTTCATTATCTTTCATAATTACAGACATAAAAACACATATAATTTGAAATTCAACCATAAAATGACCGCACATTGAGCTGCAGCCGGTTACTCATTAACACACATGGTTTACATGCGGCAGCTGTGGAACACAAGGTCGAGTTTTCTTGCTGTAGATGCAGAAAATACATCTTGGTGAATAAGTAAAAGTTACTTATGAGATTAAAAATGTTTAAATTGTAGAATATAATAAAAAGAAAATGTTTGATGATAGTGCTGCTGGTTTTACGAGCGTAGAAGAAGAAATGTAAACGATTTACGTTAAATTACGTAATTAAAATAGCCAAATTTTGTGCTAATTTAACATTTTTTATAATAATTACAAAACACCACATTGGCAGGATACCCTACCACCACAAATCACGATACTTACCACTGTAGCTCATAACAGCTAACAAAATTCGTGTCCTCCTCCAGAAGAAAATATAACAAAACACAAGTAAAATCCACTCGGTCTCATCGTGTCAGAGGAGGTGGCAAGTTTGGTTCAAGCTAACGTTGGTGTGGGGAACCACTAACCAGACGACAAAAGTACCAAGAAACTTTTGTTTTCAATTAACCGAACGTTAAAGAGGAGTAAACCTGCCTCGCCTACTCAAATATCTGTAAACAGCATCAACCGCTTCTTTACAAAAGCGGCGACAGAGCAGGAAAAACGCAAATGATCCATATCTCTCCCCGTCCTCCCGCTGGACAATTGCCGTTAAGCTAGCGGAAGTACGCTACTTCCGGTATGGGATTTCAAAATAAAATCCCCCAAACAAAAAGTTTTAATAAACAAATCGAACTGAGTCAGTGTTTACCACAGTTTACTACGAATGAATAATTTTTAAAAGTGTCAAAAAGTGTCAATAAAAATACACAATCCAGTGCAGTTTAGCAGAAATTATAATTTGTAGACTTTATAATTTGTGGGATGTATTCACCAACACTGGATGAAAAAGCAGTCTGCTCTTTTTTTCTTTATTTTTTAACTCTTTTTTTTGTCAAAGCACAGTTTTATTCCAAACTCAATAACATGATGAAAATATATAACCTTCTAGAATTGTTTTTTTATTAATGAATTAGCAATTAGCAAACTAACACTTTTATCGTTGTAACTTCCTGTTTGTACTCTGTGTGTGTTTTGGGTGAACTTGACTTGAGTTTATGACGGTGAGAAAGTTTGGTTGGTTCCTCCAAAAGGGAAGACGTCACCCTCCAACTCCTGCAGCTGTCAACACTGAATGAACTCGATTCAGCGCAGTGTGGGGAGCGGGCCAAGATGGCGACCCGGAAGGTTGGAGGAGTTCGTGGTTAGTGCAACAAAAGGATTTTCTCACCTCAAAATATCATTTTTTTAGTAAACAAACCTTCATATTCGGATTCAAGCTGTGTAAAGCTGCCAGGAACGTATTTTTTTTTCTGTTTTGAATTTTTTAATTGCTTTTTTGACCGTGTCGAGCGGTTTCGGGCCTACCACGTAAGAAAATTTTGATACATCAGGACAATATAAAATGGCTGACAAAAGACCAAGAGAACAAGGTAAAAAAGTAAACAAATCGCTCCCTTTTGTACCGAAAAAGGATGAATCCCCCAAGACTGGTATGAACGTTGTAACTGCGGCTGAGATGCACACATATGCCAGCATGGATGTGGAAAAGATTCCTCTTCCAGAATCGGCCCCATGTACACCTGTATCCAAGAAAGGGAAAGTAGAGCCAACACTTTCTGAGCTACAAGACAACATAGTGAGACTTGTTGCTGAAAAAATTAAAGAAAGTGCTGAAAACCTTGCTGCTATGATAAAAAAGAATACAGACACCATCGAAAATTTGAAGGAAACATCAGAGTTTTTATTCAAGGAAGTCCAAGATACAAAGAACACAGTAGCAAGCATTAAAGCTGCTACTGATGATCACCAGAAAGCTATAACGGCTCTTAACGACAAGGTGAATGAGATGGAACGATACAATAGAAGATGGAACCTTCGTTTGTATGGGCTACTCGAACAGGAAGGAGAAAATGTAAAACAACGTATCATGGAAGTCTGCAAGGAGATCACACCGGATTCTGGTCAAGATCCAAGAATCTACATAGATGTTAGCCATCGGATTGGAAGGAAAGAATCCAACAAGAATCGACCGGTGATAATTAGATTCATCTCAAGAGCAGTCAGAGATCATGTTTGGAAGTCAGCGAAGGGTTCAGAGTTCCTTAAGATGAAAAAACTGAAGTTTGGAGAGGACTTAACATCCAAGGATAAAGAGATGCGCAACAAGCTGTGGCCGCAAGTTGAAGAGGCACGCAAACAAGGGAAGACAGCCTACTTTATCGGCACCAGAGCCTTCATTGAGGGAAAACAAATTACAGCAGTCGAGTAATATCCTTTAAAGGATCAGATAAATTCCTGGTGTACCTCAAGACATTTTTGTTCCAGTATTAAAATACTAAAGGTAACACTGTTTATTTAGAGAATATTACTATTTAGTTAGGTTTGTTCAAATGTTAACATAGTTGATAGGTGATGGAAATCCTTTCACACATCCATCAAACTTTAATTTCTCAAGTGAGTGTTTTATTCTATTGTTCATATTGAGTTTATTGTTTTATTCTTTAAATGTAAGGGGTATTCGTGATCAGTTAAAGAGAAAGGCAGTTTTTTTATTTTGCAAGGATCTTAAGGCGGACTTTTATTTCTTACAAGAAACACATGCTGTAGCTTCGGACTTTAACTTTTGGAAAGCTCAATGGGGGAATACTATTTGGATGTCTTATGCAAACAACAAATCAGCTGGGACTGCTATACTAAAAGGTTCTTTTCAAGGGAAGGTTTTAAAGAACATTATACATAATGATGGAAGATGGATTATTTTAGTGGTGGAATATTTAGATGATTTTTTTGTAATAGGTAACATATATGGTCATAACAATAATCAGATGAATAAGGTTTTCTTACAAGAGTTTATAAAAGAGATTTGGTCTGTTTTAAATACTTTTCCGAATGCAAAATTAATCTTAGGAGGAGATTGGAACTGCATCTTTGATCCCAATATGGACTGTTTTCCTCAAAGAAAATCAGCAGATTTAAGTTTTATGCTACATAATTTATGCTCACAGCTAAACTGTTGTGATATATGGCGCATCAAAAATCCTAACCAAATACTTTTTACTTGGAACAATAAGGTTTTATCAAAAACTTCAAGAATTGATTTTTGGATCATATCGAATGAGCTAATAGACAAAGTAGTTAATGTTGACATTAAACCATCAATTCTCTCAGATCATAAAACTATTTCTTTAAGTTTACATATGGTGACTCATTCTACGAGATACAGCCCAAATTATTGGAAGCTTAACAATATGCTTCTAAACGATGATATTCTAAAGAAAGATATTGTAGAAATTATTAACTGTAATTGGAACAAGGCTTTAGAAGAAAAGACTTTTGGTAAGTATTGGGAGTATACAAAATTTCAAATTCGAATTGCTGCTATTAAAAGAGGTAAGGAATTAGCCAAAAAGAGGAGAGAAAAACAAGAAAAAATTCTAAAAGAAATAATTGAGATTCTTGAGAATGATGTGCCCTCTCAGACTGACGTTAATAAATTAACAGAATTACAATCTGAGTTAGATGACATATATCAGAATCGGGCTAAGGGTGCCTTTATTCGATCTAGACGTTCCTGGTTGGAACATGGTGAGAAGAACTCCAAATATTTCTATAATTTGGAGAAGAGGAATCAAACAATCAATAGTTTACACAAATTAAAAGTCAATAATGTAATATGTGATGATGCACAAAGGGTATCTCTCATTGTTCAGGAATTTTATCAGGATTTATACGTAAAAAAAACCACCTGTAATAATCATCTTTTTTTTCCCACAATCTTAAATAGAACACAAATTGACAAAAATCAAAAGGAGTTATGTGATCTCATTCTAAACGAAGAAGAAATCAAACGATGTATCAGTAAATTAAAAAATAATAAATCTCCGGGTAATGATGGACTTACTGGTGAGTTTTATAAATTATTTCAGGATCATATCTCTGCGTTTTTATTAAATGTCTATAAAGAGGCTTTAATAATAAGTAAGCTCCCTCCAACACTGCGTCAGGGTTTGATCACATTAGTGCCTAAAGCTAATAAAGATAAGTTACATATCGAAAATTGGAGACCAATTACATTAATCAATAACGACTCAAAAATACTATCGCATATTTTAGCAGAAAGACTTAAGCCCTGTTTAGACGACATCATTGATGAATGTCAGTCAGGCTTTATGCAAGGAAGACACATTAGCAATAACATTAGATTAATCCTTGATTTGATTGATTATAAAGATTACATACATGAAAATAGCTATATTTTATTTATTGATTTATATAAAGCCTTTGACACTGTAGATCAGTCTTTTTTATTTGAGGTCTTAGAATTCTTAAATTTTGGCAATTACTTTATTAATGCTGTTAAAACTTTATACAATGACTGCAATAGCTCTGTTAAACTCCCATGGGGGACCACTCAGAGATTTCCTATATCTCGGGGTATTAAACAAGGTGACCCAGCTGCCCCCTTTTTGTTCTTATTAATTATGCAAATGTTGGTGTTACATTTACAGAATGACTCATTTGAAGGGATCACTATCGCAGGGCAGGTTCTTAAATGCTCACAGTTAGCGGATGATACAGCGATTTTTCTGAAAGATGAGTTTCAGGTCAAAAAAGTTTTAGAATGTATAAATGCTTTTTCTTCAGTCTCTGGGCTTACTATAAATAAAAAAAAATGTGTTTTGTTCCCTCTTAAAGAGAATAATATCCTAGAAGAAATTGAAGGAATACCTATTAAAGAAGAAGTTACTTACTTAGGTATAAATATATGTCGTAGTCAGTCTGAGAGGGTAACATCGAATCTTCAGCATTTAATTCCAAAAATTAAGCACAGATTTGATTTATGGCTTATGAGGGATTTATCTATTAAAGGTAGAATCCTCCTGTCAAAAACAGAGGGAATGTCTCGTTTAGTGTATCCAGCAAAAGTGATTGACGTTCCTAAATCTTTCATAAAAAGTATTGATTCCGCTCTCTATAATTTTATCTGGAGAAACAAATCTCATTTTTTGAATAGATATACACTTAATAATTCGTATAATCAAGGAGGTTTAAACATGTTAGATTTTAATACAGCAAATACTATTTTTAAACTTAATTGGATAAAATACTTTATAAAAGACAAAGATAAAATGTGGTATTTGATACCAAACCTTATCTTTAAACAAGTAGGAGGAATAAAGTTTTTTTTGCATTGCGATTTTGATGTTAACAAAATTCCCACTATGTTGTCTAACTTTCATAAACAGGCTTTGCTATGTTGGCTTCTTATATACAAACATAATTTTTCTCCACACAAACACTTGATTTGGAATAACAAATTCATTAAATATAAGAATAAATCGATATACTATGAACAATGGTCTCAAAATAATATAAATTATGTTTCTCAACTGATTAATAAAAAAAATGGTCTGCTGTTTACATATACCGAATTTCTCAAAACGTTTAATATTCCTATTTCAGTGAAAGATTACTCTATAGTTTTTGATGCAATTCCTGCTGGTTTTATTAGACTATTGCAAAGTAACAAAGAACCAAATTTACAGCTATCACCAAAAATAGATCTTTCAATTAATGGAATTTGTATTTTGGACAAAAAGTGTAATAATAAATTTTTTAGATATATTATTAATTCACAAAGGATACCCAAATGTCAGTTCCACTGGAACAATACAATAACTAATATAAATTGGTTGAAAATATGGACTATGGCTGACAAATATATGCTCATCAACAAAATTAAGGAAGTACATTTTAAAATAATTCATCAAATATATCCAACAAAAAATTTTCTTAAAAAATATAGAAAAGATATAGATGATTCTTGTACTTTCTGTAATTCAGCTACTGAGACAATCTCACATTTATTTTTCGAATGTATTTTTGTTAAATACTTTTGGTGTGAGGTGGAACATATAATGTCACTGTGCCTTGATAACGAAATTAGACTACATTTAAGAGACATTATTTTCTTAAGAGAAAAAATAGACTTTGTTAAATCTCACTTATTTATTGTTAATTTGCTTATTTTATTTGGGAAATTTCATATTCATAAGTCCAAGTGGTCCAATATAAAGCCCAATGTGTACAGATTTAAGACTGAGATGAGAATCTATTTTGCTACTTTAAAAGATATGATTTGTCCGAAAGCTGTCAGAACCTTAAGTTTTGTTGACGCCTATATCTCAAAAGGAATATTTTTGTAAAAAAGAGAAAATACCCTTTTCTTTTCTTCTTCTTTTTTTTCTTTCTTTGATTATTTTGTCATGTATGTTCTAAATTCCTGTTTAGGTTTGTGATGTTAAATAATCTGTTATTATAAGATTTACGTGTATGTAATAAAACTATGTGTATTTGTAAAAAAAAAAAAAAAAAAAAAAAAAAAAAAAAAAAAAACACTGAATGAACTCTGCGGCCTTCACGTGTCCTGGGAAATTTTACCACTGTTCCTACAAGTCAACAGTTTCCTATGAATGATGCATTTTTAAAAGTGTGTTATGAAAACAAAGTAAGAAACAAGAAAAGAAACCTGGTGTTTTGTAGTTTATTTTCATTCATGCTTAAAGATGATGTTTCTCCATCTGGAATTAAAGATGATGACCACATGATTTTACATTCAGACCAATCATCACAATTCTTTCACATGAGAGCACCCCAGTTTGTTAGAGGTTCTTCCTACATCCTGTTAGAGGTGAGTTTGGACCAACTGTGTGTGTTTACTCAGCCTTCAAACCCTCCTTGATAAGATTGAGCTCATAGCACAGCGTCTCGAAGCGAAACGCCATTCGGATCTGAGCCACGTTGGTCTTACGGATGTCATTGCCCTCCGGACCTTCTTTCAGGTAATCTGAACCCAGGAAGTGGATTTTCTCCTGGGGCATGCAAGAAAACCAAAAGCCAAGAATGAGAAAAATGAAATATAATCTTGTTAAATAATAACAGGTAAATGATGAGTGAAATAGAAACATGATAGCATGAACTGTTTGATACCTCGTGGGACAAACCGCTCTGCAGCACACTGTATCTGGCAATCTCACACATGTCACAGGTACTCAGCTTGAAGACCTGAGCTGCAATGGCGTACTCCTCCATCAGAGGTTCCTGTGAACATAAAAGCCAAGATGTGTGGTATAAATAATGTTTTTTAATTTAAAACGTGTGATTCATACAATGCATTTCCAGTTCTGCTGAAGCTGGAGAAGGAATATAGAACATAAAAACAACAACTAACTTCTGACCTTAAAAACTGAAACTCAAACATCTATAAATATAAACAGCAGTCATTATAAAGCGTGGAGACTGTGTTATTGTGCCGGATCTCCACACACTCAGACCTTGGTGTAGTGGAACTGCATGGGGTCGTCAGTGGACAGAGACACCACCAAGCCTTTTTGGTGGAACTCCAGCAGGGGGTTCTTGGCGTATTCCAGGAACAGACTATTGTTGCTGAGAGGAGACATGGCGATAGGGATCTGGGTCAAGAAGTACAAGTACTGAAGCACAGGACTCTGGATGGGAAAGATTGACAAGTACAAAGGATGAGTTTACAAGATCTGGGAACAAATAATATATATAATAATAATTATAACTTTTAAAATCTCTCTGAGGATTTCTGTGACCTAAACTCAAAAAGCCAAATCACAAAACACCCAGAAACCTCAACTTTTAGTGTTCTCAGATAAGACAAGAACTAGAATAAAGCATAACAGCCACGGCATGCCTCAATCAGATACTTAAGAGTTTTTCTAATCAGTTGCAGACATCCAGGGGCAGTTCTAGGGGGGTCCAGGATGGGCCAGTGCCACCCTGACAGCAAGCTTGGACACCCCCCTGCTGGGGGTGGAGCTTAAGCTTTAATAAATACAGATTTTTTTTTGGGATAATTTAGCTTAAAGCGAGATGTGGAACTTAAGCATGTGAATGCATTTATCTGAAGTTAAAAAGAGATGCTGAGACAAATACTTTCATGTTGTTACTGATACAGATAACCAAGATATCAACATATCTTTTTTGCAAAATAGTTAGATTTTTAATTGTTATTATATTGTTCTAATTACACACTAAAATTTGAAATTATTAAAGGCAATGTTTTAATGTTTTCTTACAACTGTGCCTCTCAAACAAAGCAGTCAAGGCCTCATCTAAAGTTAGTCTAGAACCTCCCCTGTAGATATCTGAAACCTACAACTGCTGCACGAGTGTGTTTGTCATTTAAAGGGCTGAGAAGTGTTTATTCACACCATGCTGCATCCCGACTGACCTTCTTGAGGTTAAGGCCGTGGGAGATGTTGTCGGCAGTCATGAAGGCAGCCAGTAAGTGTGTGACGGCACCAGCCTCACCACAGTGGGGCCTGAACATGAACGTGTTCATTCCCCTCTCTCTACAAACCAACAAATGAGAATGTTTTATACAACTTAAAGAGATGAGATCTTGAGAAGGAATGAGCTGGTTTTGTGACGCTGCTCACCTACGAAGCTGGTTGAGAACGGTGATGTTGGCGTACATGTAATAGATGTAGTAGGTGTAGGAAGGGTTCTTGGCGATGTCCCACTCCTCTGGTTTAGGACTCTTGGTGGAGAACATGTGTCCGCTGTGTTTGGACTCATCGTCCACACTGTCAAATCCTGTCACCTACAAAACAAAAAGAAAAGAGATGATTTTGAAAATGGATACATTTTTTGGTTCTGAGTGTGGTCAAGCCAGTTGTTCAACACTGATCACAGAAATAATCTAGATTCTTGTGTTTAGTTGTGGTTTCTGCCTGACTCACATGCTTTAGGAAGATGCTGAGCTCTGGGTGGGACTCTGGGTCGATTGTGGCCTGGAAAGCAGGAAGGAAAATGTTCTCCAACATCTTGCCAAAGTGGGGAACAAAGTTCCTGCCTCTGAAGATGTCACTAAAATAGAAAACAGATTAATCACCTCTAAGCTAGACAGCTAGACCTTTATTGTCCTCTGAAGGAAATTCTTCTTCACACACACTGGCAGATCACATAAACACAAACCATGTAGACAAATACACATACAGAACAACACACACGCAAGTGGTATGGGGAAGGATTAGTGTTTTGACCTGTTAAATGAATATTCCACCCCTAAGTGAAATTTAGTATTTTGCCATATTCCCCAAAGTTAGATAAGTGGGAAAAAACATTTAGTAACCAGCCCAGTCATTCTCCTAATCTGGCAGTATTCCATTAGCTTTAGCTTAGCATAAACAATGTAAGTGAATGGTAACAGCTAGCATTTCTTGTGGAAAAAGTCATGGAAATGACTCAATAACGATCCTAATTTTTCTTGGTGACCTCAATAACCTCAATAACATTTTACCCAAATGACAGTGAGCATCGAGTTTTGGGGTCACTGTGGCATGTCCTGCACCTTGTAGCGGAGGCTTACAGCAGTACTTTGTCATAAAGTAGTTCCAAGTCTAAATTGGCTCCTGTAATTCCTTTGTGTTACTTATTTTCATTTGCTGTCAATATGATTATTGAGATCGCCAAGAAAAATTAGGATCGCTATTGAGTTATGTCCACAACTTTTTTCACATGAGATGCTAGCTGTTACCATTCACTTACATTGTTTATGCTAAGCTAAAGCTAACAAATACTGCCAGATTAGGAGAATGACTGGGCTGGTTACTAAATGATTTTTTCCCATTCATCTAACTCTGGGGAATATGGCAAAAGACTAAATTTCACTTAGAGGTGGAATATTCATTTAAGAGCAGCAACAGCAGAAGGTACGAAGTTTTTACTGAAGCAGAGTCCTGTATCCACGGTCCCAGGGCAGCATGCAGAAATGGCTATAGAGGGGGTAGTCTGGGTCTCTGCTGATGGTCTGAGCCATGTCTGTGATGGCTTTATTATTTAGGTGGAAGAGGTCCAGCAGGCTGATGATTTTGAATGCAGTGTTGGTGATCTTGGTATGTTTGGTGTGTAACAACAAGAGAAGTTTTGGGGTGGCAGAGAGGGCACGGAGCTTGCAGAAGATAAAGAGTTTCCGCTGGGAGCGTTTTTGAATATTAATAAAATGCTGCTTAAGGGTAAGTTTATTGTCTAGTGTGAGTCCAAGATGTTTGAATCATTCAACTGTTTTATTGCGTATGATTATGGGCGCCAGGTTCAGCGAGTGTGGTTAGGTGAATGAGTAACTCTTGTCCACATTCAGCTTCTGAAAGTGAAGTGGGTGGTAGGCAATTATGAAGTTATTGTCCTTAAGAAGTGCTACAATGGCAGTGTCGTCTGAGTATTTGAAACATATGGTGAGTGGCTGGGGTAGTCACTGGTGTAGAGTGTGTTCAGAAAGGGGCTGAGTACACACCCCTGGGGGGTGCCAGTGTTGGTGATTATGGTGGATTAAGTGACTGAGCCAATTCTGACAGCCTGTGGTCTATTTCTGAGGAAGTCAGGAATCCAGTGGATGAGAAGTGGAGACAGACTGAGGTTTTGGAGCCTCTTAATCACCTGGTGTCATTGTAGCGTATTCAAAGCTGAGCTAAAATCGATGATGAGGATGGATGCAAATGTGCCAGGTGGCTCGAGATGTTGCAGAAGAGGGTGGAGGAGACATGCCACAGCATCCTCTGTTCCCCACTTTCCCCTCTAGGCTTCAGCCATCTTTAAAGACTTTTGAAGAAATTTTAGCATATTGAGCTAAAAAAATTATTTGTAATTTAATTTTCGTGTGAATGTGTGGATGCCACGGGACAGGTTTAGACCGTAGAGCAAAGATACATAAAGTAATTCATGAAAACTCACTAAATCCTGGGAATTTGAATCATCCATTTGAGGTTGGGGGAGAAGACTCTGTGCTTGACGAACCAGCTGGAGAGTTTGGTCCATTCGTTTGGGTTACATCCATAGATAGACAGGCGTGGCTCAGCATACTGATACTTGGCATCCTCCAGGTCACTGGCTACTTCCTGGTGTGGAAAAAGGTCACATTAAGCTCAGGATTCTTTTAAGTTTGATGTTTATGTAATGATTAGTGGGAAAAAAGTACATAAATGGTGATGATTTGGAAAACTCAACAGTGATACTGAGAATTTTTTGTACATTTTGGGTGTTTTTGCTCTGAACATCTTCTTCCAGTTGTCAAAAGATGAAATATTAGATAATAAATTGGATTTGTTTAAATTAGATTAACAGTACATTGAAATTGTTCATATTTTCTAAATACAAAGAAGTCACGTTGTGACAAAAGTGAAAATAATTTTCTCTGCACGCTTGTCTTAATTAGAAAATGATGGTTAGCGTTGCATTTTAGAAGTTTGTCAAGGATTTTTCTGGACATGAAATTTGAAGAAGCCAACCTTGATAATGGTGGCAAAGTATTCTCCGTTGATTTGATTTTCTGTCTTCATGTACAGATCACGCAGCTCGCTGGCTCCCACGGGGTTGTACTTGGCATTGAACTTATCGAAACGCTGGAAGGTTTGTCTGCCCTTCAGGAAAACAGAAAACGCACAAAAACAGATTTGGATAATGAAAATTCCTGACAGCGAATGCTGGAATAAACCAGTTTGCAAAGATTAAACCAATAAAAGAACATTTATCCTGATAACATCAAATGTTCTCTTCTAAATTTGAGCACATTTTAGATCCACTAATGAAAATCTCTCCTTTAACATAAACAAGTATTTTCTCTTTGAAACCTACAGCATGCACATCCAGAGAGTCCACAGTGAGGTTGTATGGATGCAGGTTGAGGGACTCAAACAGCTCCTTCATGGTGACCTCCTTCCCTTTGAGTTTGTGCACAACGCGGTCCTGGTCCACACGATAGGACTTCTTGATGAAGCGCAGCAGATGCTTCTGGTTCATGCAGGCAGCGGCGTGGATGTGAGTGTCCACCTGGAACATCAGAGAGAAGTGTGGGTAGGTGTAATAACTGTCAGTGGCCACAAGAGGGAGAACCAGTAGAATTAACAAGAAAGGACTCAAAAATGAAGAAACATTTGTGCACAACTGTCTGTTTCTCACTTAAACGACAAGAAATGCAGTCTTGAGGTTTCATTTTCATTAACCTACTTATGCAGTTTTCATTTGATACTGTTTTTGTTTACCTTCCTGCAGTTGTAGAAATCTCTGTGAGGGTTTACTTTCAGCTCCTTCATCTCCTCCATCTCATTCAGCATCTCATGCACGTTAAACTTGGACATGAGGAACTTCAGACGACGGTGAGTGTATGTCTTACTGCAAAGCAAAGACAATCCTCTAAATGCATTTGCCATTAAGATTCCTGAAACCAGTCCACATTCTGGTCCTGATCTTACAGCTCATTATCTATTAAAACACTTCTGGCTAAAAGCTTTTCAAATTTTGGAGAAACCGAGAAGATCTAATAGCCTAAAAGGACTCACGTTGGGCCCTGTGCAATGAGGGCGATGAGGAAGTTCATGTCGTCGATGAAGGTGTTGTAGTCTGGATGGGGCAGATCTTTGGGCTGGTGTTTGTCAGCAGCTGCAGCATCGTTGTACACATACATAAGGCCGTCCTTCATGCGAGCTACGTAGCCCAGATTCTTTGGCAGGGTGGCAGCATCAAAAGGGTCCTCCCCACCCTTTGGAGGAGGAGTGAAAACTGAGGATTTGGTTAAGAAACATGAAACATGGTTAATAAAACACAGCACGGATCTTGATTTAAAGCACGTTTTTGTTTGGTCACATCCTTCTCCTCACCTGGCTGCACCTGATCTTCAACTTTGAAGGTTTCTCCCTCTATTTGACGCAGGAACTGGGAGGCTGTTCTTGGGTAGCGCTGATAGGCCAACCTCATGTACTTCTCTCTAATGGTCAAGGCTCGGTACAGGCCCTTACACGCCAGCTCAAAGTCATCCATGGTCACCTGGTTTGGATGTAAAACATTAGGTTAAAGGAGACATATTGTGACTTTTTATAGGTTACAATAATGCTATGGTCAATCCAAATCATGTTAATGAAGTTCTTTACATTAAATCCGTCTCACCTAAAGCGATCTCAACAGTTTTATTCTTGACATTTTCAGTACCTTCCAGAATGAGCCGTTTCAGGGCTCTGTCACTTTAAGAAAACAAGCTGGAGCTGGTCACGCCCACCCATCCCCCACTCAGGCTGCTGTAAGCTGAGAAGCTCAGATATCCAAGAGGGGATCAGAGTAGAGCCGCTGCTCCTCCAGCCTGGAGAGGCGGTTCTATGCAAACTTTCCCCATTTGTGATGTCACAAATGGGAACAGCTCATTTCACCTCACCTTTTGTATCCTTTAGTGCTGTCATTTGGGTCTCTACTATCTCTATAAGCACTCATCCATCCATTTTATATCAGTATTAGAATTTAGGAATGTGTGCTTAAATTGAACCATTACTAAATTTACCCGTTTATGATGTCACAAACGAGTACATTTGCATAGAAAGTCCAGAGCAGAGCCACTGCTGGGTTCTCCTCTAAGCCCCTCCTGGATATCGGAGCTTCTCAGCTTATAGCAGCCTAAGCGAGGGGTGGGTGGGCGTGGCCTGCTCTAGCTAGCTTTCTTAAAGTGACAGAGCCCTGAAACGACTCATTCTGGAAGGTAGTGAAACTGCTTTATATGAGAGGGATTTAGTGCAAAAAAACTTCATAAACATGTTTTGTGTAGACCATGGAACTATTATAACCCAAGAAAAGGCATAATATGTCTCCTTTCATAATTGGTTGTCAGTCACAAAAGGTTGTTGACTTTAAAAAAATTTTTTTTTAGAATTTTACGCAACCATGTAAGGCTGTTTTATGATTTATTAAAAATCAAGATTTTTCACTTCTGACCACGTCGTTAATAGGTGTGTCTAACATCCAGAGATCAGCACTTTTGATGTTTACATGTTTATTCATGAGATGACAAACGGTACCCCAGCAGCATAGTCTCCAATGATGGCCACTCTTTGGAATTCAGGAACTTCCAGGTAGGTTGGCGCGTCCACTTCCTCCGACACCACATGACCAGCAGCTACCTGAGGACCAGCCGCAGGAATGGCCACGGTGCGGAAGCGCTGCAGCCTCTTACTGTTGATCAGAGGTGAAGTTTAACAGTCTCACAAACGAAGGAGTTAAACCAGCACAGGTTTTCCGTCTGACCGTTTCTCTGAGTCATCGTCAGCGTGCAGATGGTGAGCCATCTCCTGGTGAAGGATGGGACAATCCTCAGCCACATCGAACATGGAGATTTCATCACGTACGTTCTCGTCTTTGGTCTCCGATGCAAAGACCTTCTCGGCGAAGGCCCTCATCCTGTCATCGGTCTCTGTCGGGCAAGCCAAAAAGTTTGTTTTATTGATGAAAATGGATGTTCAAAGCATTCACCATGCAGGAAACGTCATGGATGTGTCCAGCTGATCTACATGGCATAAAAATGACAGCCATGCATAACTCCAAACCCTGTTTTCAGTCACTCTTCTTAGTCTGCATCCCATCAGCCCAATAAAACTCTAAATTTGTGACTTTTATTGAGCGGAAATGTTGGAAAAGAGGGTTTAAAATGTCAGGAGTGAACAGGAATGTCCTGCTGCAGATTCAAACAATTTTCCATGCTCTTATTTTAAGGCAAAAGGACAATGGGCTCCACTTCTCAAGCTCCATACTTACTTTCACCTGATTGTGTCCATCAGGAAAGGTGCACAACCCAGAATAAAATCACAAAAGACACGGTTAGAAACACGCTGGTTAGAAAATGTTATAATCGCTGTGTCAGACGTAAAGATATCCCAACAGTTTATTACAGGATGGGCAAAAAATCGAAACACCATTCACAGAAATATGGGAAAATGGGACCGATAGAATTGTTATGAGTCTTTTAAAATACATATTAGAACTAGATTTCATAGTAAGTGATGGTCAGATCAACTTTATAGGGTTTAAAATGTGAGGATGTGGCTCTGATTGTTTTGTCTCTCCAGCAGGATGTCGATGTAGACCAACAGTTTTTAAAACTTTTCTATGTTTAGATTTGTACTGAAATGTCTATTTTAGGCCTTTTTATATATATATATATATATATATATATATATATATATATATATATATATATATATATATATATATATATATATATGAGCATTTTTTATTTAAATTGGATTTTTGGCCAGCGAGTGTTTGGATATAAAGTAAGACGTTAATTGATTTCATTACTATTTTCTCAAAATAAATGCTATTCACTTTACATTATTACCTAAATACTAAATCTAAACACATAAAAAATGCAAAATAATAATATTTTATCCTTTTATCTTGGTGCAGAAGTTAATGATGCTGGCTGGGCCATAGACCCATGCAAGGTCAGAGGTCAAGTGCAGGCCTGAGTATTCAGCTGATCTCATATTTTGACATTTTAAGTGAAATGAGAAGTAGCTGAAGACTTTGATGTATAATATGTGCATGGTATGTAAAAGCTGTGACACTGAAAGGGTAAAAAAAAACGATACAGATCATTTCCAATATTCCTCTTTTTTTTTTTACCACATTCTACACTAGTTTTACAAATTCTTACAACAAAGCCACACTACTGCTGACTGGACTTTCACATTAATAATTTATACCCTGGTAAACAAACCTTTAACAGCCGTATTTAACTCTTTGCCTCATGCCTGTTAAACACAACCCTAGAATTAGCAACAATTATGACCATATTAGGAATAACGTGAACTAAAAAAAGCTTTTAACGCAGTAAATGCAAGCAAGAAGTCATTTCACGATGGAGAAACCGTCCTATCCGCTCCCATATCACGCTTGTTATCAGAGATCCGACTGACTGGTCACATCTATCATCCTCTCTTGGCATTTTCACAGCTGATACTTAATCAGTTACTAAATTCTGCTCCTGCAGAAGCCTCACAGCTTTATCATTTCACTCTGAGTGCTCTCAGTAAACACCAAAGATGGAATTTCATGGAATAAAGTGATCAAACAGATACAAAGTCTGAACTGTGATCAAACGGGTGCATAGACTATAAATAAAAGCTCTAATTTATCATATAATTGTAGGTATTTAAAGCAGGTGAGCCTAATATAAAGTTCACGTTTAGGGCTTTTTTGATTACATATTTTCACTTGTTAGCCAGAAAAAATCCAAGAAAGCAAAACAATGGAGCAAATGCATCTTTGGTAAATATTTTATTTTATTTTATCATTGTAATGATGTATCTGTCCCTCTGAAACCTCCAAAAACACCTTTTTTGTTATCGGTGTCACATACCTTAAAGCCCCAAACTCACCTGGTACCACGACTTTAGGCATGCTGACGGTGTTCCAGTGAAACGCCTCCTGAGGACTGGTACTCTGTGGTCAGGAACTGGTCCAGTGTGAGTGGAAGTGTGAAGCCCAGCTTCAGCCTGTGCAGTATTAAGATACCTCAGCCTCACGTGTAACCAGAACAGGCCGTGCCCACATGAACGTGCCTTGATGCAATGAGGACTTGATACATGTCCAGGTCTATTTTGAGGCATCTATGTGCACCCAGGAGTCACTGACAGGAATAATGTTTAGACAAAGAGATGGGCATGTATGTCCAAGGCAGTTCCTGTCCTATAACGGCCATTCACCTCCACAAGAGGCAGTTTACTCGGTTAGGTTGGGAGCCTTCAGCAACTTTCTGTCTCATAAAATCAGGAATAAAGACACTTTCTTTCAGATGCTGATATCTGTTTTCAGAACTCAGTCAACATTCATGTGTGGTTCCATACATGTAGATGTGCCTCAACCAAATACGGGAGTCATATGAGGCACAAGAGGAGGAGGAGGCAGAAGATGGGTATGATGGAGCAGGAGGAACTTAGATGGTGCTATACCATATGGTGTACTATGCAACACCTGTTTTAGTTCAAAGTTGTAATTACTGACACATTACTAGTAAAATTGGTCGGTTGTAGATTTGACCAAATAAAGGAGGTACAGGAGGAGGCACAAGAGAGTGGGAGGAGAATAGAAGGAACACGGATTATGGGGAGAAGAAGAAAAGTGAAAGTGGGGGAACAATAAAGAGGAGAAGAAATAGTGTATAAGAAAAACAGTTGATTTGAAACTGAAACAAATCTCAACTGAATATTGGGTCCATCCATCCATTTATTTATCCATTTATCCATCCATCATCTGTCTATCCATCCATCCATCCATTTATTTATCCATCCATCCATCCATCATCTGTCTATCCATCCATCCATCCATTTATCCATCCATCATCTGTCTATCTATCCATCCATCCATCCATCCATCCATCCATCCATCCATCCATCCATCCATCCATCCATCCATCCATCCATCCATCCATCCAGTATAGCTGGTTCTCAGTTCCACTGAGAACAAGATGAACCATCCAACTGTTTCTAACGTGTTGGATCTTATATCTATACTCATTCAGGCACAGGTATAATATATTATTATGTCAGTTATTTCTGTTTAACTGTCAGTTCATAAACACATTACACACATGTTTTGTTGCCAGGCAGATTTCTATTATTGTATTTTTACCCACAATATCAACAAATAAAACAAACCTAATCTGTGTGTCCTGATAGCACAAGAAGAATCAATCTTTTGTAGCACTATTCCTGCATGTTCATCCTGAATGTGATGCTTGGGGACACTTACCAGGACATCTATTTTTAGAAAACGCTGTCCTAAATGTCAAAGTTGCTCTTGTGTAACTAGTTCAAGAGATCAGGTCAGAAAAACACAGGAAGTTACTTTTAGCTTCCATAAATTAAACTAGCTGACTAAGTCTACATCTAAAATGTCCCTCTCAGATGATAAATTCAACTGATCCTATTACTTTACATGAGAAAAAAACAAAAGCCTCAATTTTCATGATGAACTAAAAACTGAACTTCCATGTTTTAAGAAAACGAAGACTGGCAGTTGAAGAAAAGAAGTTCTCTAAATGTTTCCTCTTGCTGCCCGGTGAGAGCAGACTGTTCTCGACCATGAACTTGAGACATTGACACCAACTGGACGTCTGGTTTACATGAGCAGGAGTCGAGTCCAAGTCCACCTGTCTCACATTACCCCCATCATCATAAGCTGTGCAGCTAGACGCTACTAGATTACTGCACCTGTCTTCCTCCCGTTCAGGAAGTTGTTTGGCTTTTGAAGCTCAGAAGTTTCCTGGAATTTTCTTTCATTTTGGTTTGTTTCTGGGATTGCGTGATACTGCACAAGTCATGTGACTTTGTTATCCTCACCTGTTTGTTCCTTTTTGGGGTCACAGGAATGACAGGTGGGCTTGGCCCTGAACAGGTTGATGTTCCCTCACAGGGACAAGAAGCAACCTCTGGGAGTTTCCAGTAAACCAAACATGCAGGATTCTGATTTTCAGGAGGAACTCGGAGTACTCAAAAACAGGAACCCATGCAGAGGGAGAACATGCAATGATGCCCCAGCTGGGGTGTTGAACCCGCAACCTTCTTGTTGCGAGGCAACCAACTGTTGGAGAAATATATTGCTAATAGTCAGCCAAAAACACAGCCCTAAATATGGATCTAATTGCTTGTTTTAGGCTGGACGATCTCCTTTATGGAAAACTGATCCTGCCAAAATTGACAATGAATAAATAAACAAATAAAGACACAAATAAATGTGGAAAATGTATTATTACAACTCAACTATTTTTAGTTATTTACAAAGACATTTTTTTATATTTTATTTCCTCATATATTTATTTTTTTATCTATGCATTTACTTTTTTATTTAGTTTTATTTATTTATTTATTTTTCTATATTTTTTACAGTCATCAGTTTCAATCAGGGTTCAAATTATGGGGGAGCTAAGGGTCGTCAGGCTCCCCCAGAAGCCCTCAACTGACTCACCCAGTCATCCAGTCCTACAACACAAAAGTGTCCACAAGAGGGTGCTGTTTCATATCAACCATAGAACATTTTTACAAATTACTTTCTTTAGCCACATGAATGCACATACATATACACATTAAAGTAGAAGAAAGGTTTATTTATATAGCACTTTTCACAGACAAAAACAAACATAAAATGAACAGAATTACAATAAAACATGAAATACTAAAGCTAGAAAACTAACAGAGTTACAATAAACTATACGTGGCAGGTGACTAGTGGTGGTGAGGGATTATGGACAAAAACAGCTAAAACTTAGAGCAAGGAGACTAAAGGTGAGTGGCAACCAGTTTGGGGAGGGTGTAGGTGGCCAGAGGGGGCCAAAACAGAAATCATAGAAACCAAAGAGCAGAACTAGTATTATATAGCACACTAGATACAATAAAACACTGAACACTAAAGTATGAAAGTGTAGTGTCAGTGGAGGGAGGGAGGGAGTACGAAATAACGTCTAAAAAATACCAGCGAGGGGGGTGCACAACAGAAATAACAGCAAGACTAGATACAGAGAACACATAAACACATGCATTTAACACGGTTTTAGTCCAAAAATGAGTATGATTCAATACTTTCAAATAACTTTGTTTATTTAGCAAAAAGCAGAGAGCTGATACAGGAAACACACAAGCTTGACTTTTTGAATCCACTAGAATCCACTCTGAACTCTGTCATTTATTCTCAGAGTTACAGACATTTTAAAAACACTTCCATCTCTACCACTTTCCCAGCCACTTTAGAAATTCTGTCTTTGTTTATGTGAATCTAAACAGACTTCAGTCAGTAAATGACCCTAAACCTCCATAACACGTTCAAAGGTAAATAGCTTCACACAGTAGTTAAAAGTTCTCCAGGAAAACATTTAGTAAAACACACAGAAAATAAAACTCAATACCATCAACGGGCAATTAAAGAAGAGGTTTTGTGAGTGACACACACTATACTGCACTGCCTCTCAATGGAATTACAGATTTAGTCATACAATTACAGCTTGGGGCCAACAAT
Source organism: Aphyosemion australe (assembly GCA_006937985.1). Lineage (NCBI taxonomy): Eukaryota > Metazoa > Chordata > Actinopteri > Cyprinodontiformes > Nothobranchiidae > Aphyosemion > Aphyosemion australe. The sequence goes on from SSNS01000043.1 coordinate 3,113,353, forward strand.
ATGTGGCTCACAGGTCAGAAAGAAGTTTCCCGTGTGCAAAATGTGGCCCTAATCTAAGGTAAAGTACAGCAGAAGAAACAAAACTGACATCTAAGATATAAAAACCACAAGAGTCCCTTTTGATACTTTTGTTGTTAAATTTGTTATTTCTCTCCTGTGTGGACCCTCATGTGTCTGTTTAAACTTGACTTACAGCTAAATCTTTGTTCACAGAGCTCACATGTAAAAGGCTTCTGTCCTGTGTGGACTCTCATGTGTCTAGTTAAATTTGACTTACAGCTAAATCTGTGTCCACACTGCTCACATGTAAAAGGTTTCTCTCCTGTGTGGACTCTTGTATGTTTGTTTAAGGTTGATAATGAGTTAAAAAAAAATTTCCACAGTCGTCACAACTAAACAATTTAGGTTTTTTTCTGGACTTTCCTGCATGAGTCTACATGTTGTTTCACTCCAACACATTTCTTATTACCCAAACACCCTGGAGACCTTTTTGCTGAATGACTTGTCACTTTCACGTGTTTCTGGAGAGACCAGTTGTGTAGAAACGTTTGACCACACTCAGGGCAACTAAAGGATTTACTGACAGTTTCAACATCAGACTCAGAAAACCTGCTCTCATTCCAGTCATTGTTTCCATCTCCAGTTGCAGATCCAGAGTCTGACAGCTCAGAGTCTAGATTCACACCATCATCTTCACTAACTTCAGTCTCTGAAGGATCAGATGTCTGATTATGAGGGTTCAGATCTAGGTTCCTGCTACTTTCTGCACCTCCATCAGTTTCTGCTGTCACCTGGTCAGCTGAGCTACTGGTTGGAAGATCTCTGCCTTCAATGCTGCTGATGAAGCTGTGAGAACTGAGGGTTCTCTTCATCATTCAATCTCTTTCTGCAGTGAATAAAAACCTGGTAGCATCAGTCTCCTCTTGGAACTGCTCTACCTCCAGACTGGTCCAGAGTTCCTCCTGTTCCTCCTTTTTCTTGTAGGTGTTCTGGGTCCTGCTGGTCCATACCACTTTTCAGGAGCTCCTTGTTTATCTAGCACCATCTGTTGCACATCTGCAGGAAACACAGAAATACACAGAGGTCGAAAGAGTACTAAAATGTTCTCCATCCATCCATCCATTGTCTTCCGCTTATCCAGAGTCGGGTCGCGGGGGCAGCAGCCTAAGGAGGGAAGCCCAGACCTCCCTCTCCCCAGCCACTTGGGCCAGCTCCACCGGGGGAATCCCAAGGCGTTCCCAGGCCAGCCGAGAGACATAATCTCTCCAGCGTGTCCTGGGTCTTCCTTTGGGTCTCCTCCCGGTTGGACGTGCCCGGAAAACCTCACCAGGGAGGCGTCCAGGAGGCATCCTAATCAGATGCCCGAGCCACCTCAACTGGCTCCTCTCGATGTGGAGGAGCAGCGGGTCTACTCTGAGCCCCTCCCTGATGGCCGAGCTTCTCACCCTATCTCTAAGGGAGAGCCCAGACACCCTGCGAAGAAAACTCATTTCGGCCGCTTGTATTCGCGATCTCGTTCTTTCGGTCACTACCCAAAGCTCGTGACCATAGGTAAGGGTAGGAACGTAGATCGAGCGGTAAATTGAGAGCTTCGCCTTTCGACTCAGCTCTCTCTTCACCACGACAGACCGGTACAACGCCCCCATTACTGCAGATGCAGCACCAATCCGCCTGTCGATCTCACGCTCCACCCTTCCCTCACTCGTGAACAAGACCCCGAGATACTTGAACTCCTCCACTTGGGGCAGGACCTCGTCCCTGACCTGGAGAAGGCATTCTACCCTTTTCCGACTCAAGACCATGGTCTCAGATTTAGAGGAGCTGATTTTCATCCCAGCTGCTTCACACTCGGCTGCGAACTGCTCCAGCGAAAGCCGGAGATCACGTTCTGATGAAGCCAACAGGACCACTTCATCTGCTAAAAGCAGAGACCTGATCCTTAGGTCACCAAAACGGATCCCCTCACCACCTTGGCTGCACCTAGAAATTCTGTCCATAAAAGTTATGAACAGAATTGGTGACAAAGGGCAGCCTTGGCGGAGTCCAACTCTCACCGGAAACAAGCCCGACTTACTGCTGGCAATGCGGACCAAGCTCTGACACTGGTTGTACAGGGATCTAACAGCCCGTATCAAGGGGCCTGGTACCCCATACTCCCAGAGTACCCCCCACAGGGCCCCCGAGGGACGCGGTCGAACGCCTTCTCCAAATCCACAAAACACATGTAGATTGGTTGGGGCAAACTCCCACGCACCCTCCAGGACCCCCCCAAGGGTATAGAGCTGGTCCAGTGTTCCACGGCCAGGACGAAAACCACATTGCTCCTCCTGAATCCGAGGTTCGACTATCCAACGGACCCTCCTCTCCAGAACCCCTGAATAGACCTTACCAGGGAGGCTCAGGAGTGTGATCCCCCTGTAGTTGGAACACACCCTGCAGTCCCCCTTTTTAAATAGGGGGACCACCACCCCGGTCTGCCAATCCAGTGGAACTGCCCCCGATGTCCACGCGATATTGCAGAGCCGCATCAACCAACACAGCCCCACAACATCCAGAGCCTTAAGGAAATCCGGGCGGATCTCATCCACCCCCGGAGCCTTGCCACCGAGGAGTTTTTTGACCACCTCAGTGACCTCTGCTCCAGAGATTGGAGAGCCCAACCCAAAACCCCCAGACTCTGCTTCCATCCTGGAAAACGTGCCGGTGGGATTGAGGAGGTCTTCGAAGTACTCGGCCCACCGATTCACAACGTCCCGAGTCGAGGTCAGCAGCACACCCTCCCCACTGTAAACAGTGTTGGTAGTGCACTGCTTTCCCCTCCTGAGGCTCCGGATGGTGGACCAGAATCCCCTCGAAGCCGTACGGAAGTCTTGTTCCATGGTCTCACCGAACTACTCCCACGCCCGGGTTTTTGCCTCCGCGACCACCCGAGCCGCATTCCGCTTGGACTGCCGGTACCCATCAGCTGCCTCCGGAGTCCCACGGGCCAAAAGGACCCGATAGGACTCTTTCTTCAGCTTGACAGCATCCCTAACCGCCGGTGTCCACCAGCGGGTTCGGGGGTTGCCGCCACGACAGGCACCGGCCACCCTGCGGCCACAGCTACGGTCAGCCGCCTCGACAATGGAGTCACGGAACATGGCCCATTCGGACTCAATGTCCCCCGCCTCCCCCCGGGACGTGTTCGAAGTTCTGTCGGAGGTGGGAATTGAAGCTCCTTCTGACAGGAGACTCTGCCAGACGTTCCCAGCAGACCCTCACAACACGTTTGGGTCTGCCAGGTCTGACCGGCATCTTCCCCCACCATCGAAGCCAACTCACCACCAGGTAGTGGTCAGTTGACAGCTCCGCCCCTCTCTTCACCCGAGTGTCCAAGACATGCGGCCGCAGATCAGATGAAACGACAACAAAATCGATCATCGACCTGCGGCCTAAGGTATCCTGGTGCCAAGAGCACATATGGACACCTTTATGCTTGAACATGGTGTTTGTTATGGACAATCCATGACGAGCACAGAAGTCCAATAACAGAACACCACTCGGGTTCAGATCAGGGGGGCCGTTCCTCCCAACCACACCTCTCCAGGTCTCACTGTCATTGCCCACGTGAGCATTGAAGTCCCCCAGCAGAACGAGGGAGTCACTCGAAGGAGCGCTTTCCAGCACCCCCTCCAGGGACTCCAAAAAGGGTGGGTAGTCTGAGCTGCAGTTTGGTGCATAAGCACAAACCACAGTCAGGACCCGTCCCCCCACCCGAAGACGGAGGGAGGCTACCCTCGCGCTCACCGGGGTAAACCCCAACATACAGGCACCAAGATGGGGGGCAAGAAGTATGCCCACCCCTGCTCGGCGCCTCTCAGTGGGAGCAACTCCAGAGTGTTAGAGTCCAACCCCTCTCGAGGAAACTGGTTCCAGAGCCAGAGCCATGCGTTGAGGTGAGTCCAACTATTTCTAGTCGGAACCTCTCAACCTCACACACCAACTCCGGCTCTTTCCCCACCAGAGAGGTGACATTCCACGTACCAAGAGCCAGCTTCTGTAGCCGAGGATCAGACCGCCAAGGTCCCCGCCTTCGGCTACCGCCCTTTCCACATTGCACCCGACCCCTTTGGCCCCTCCCACGGGTGGTGGGCCCATGGGAAGGGGGACCCACGTCTCCTCTTCGAGCTATGCCCGGCCGGGCTCCATGGGTGAAAGCCCGGCCACCAGGCGCTCGCCAGCATGCCCCACCTCCAGGCCTGGCTCCAGAGGGGGGCCCCGGTGACCCGCGTCCGGGCGAGGGAACACTGGTTCCATTTATTGAACTCATCATAAGGGGTATTTTGGGCTGCGCTTTGTCTGATCCCTCACCTAGGACCTGTTTGCCATGGGTGACCCTACCAGAGGCATAAAGCCTCAGACAACTTAGCTCCTAGGATCATTGGGACACTCAAACCCCTCCACAACGATAAGGTGGCAACCCAGGGAGAGGACTAAAATGTTCTACTTAAGTAAAAGTACCAATATGGTAAATGGCCTGTATTTGTATAGCGCCTTCTTAGGGTTCTACAACCCCCCAAGGCGCTTCACAACACAATCAGTCATCCACCCATTCACACACACATTCATACGCTGGTGGGGATGAGCTACGATGTAGCTACAGCTGCCCTGGGGCGCACTGACAGAGGCGAGGCTGCCGAGCACTGGCGCCACCAGTCCCTCCGACCACCACCAGCAGGCAAGGCGGGTTAAGTGTCTTGCCCAAGGACACACAGCAGCATTCTCTGGCCGGAGCCGGGATCGAACCTGCAACCTTCCGATTACTGGACAACCCGCTCTACCTCCTGAGCTACTGCTGCCCAATACTTTTAAGATACTTTTTACTTTTACTTGAGTAAAAATTTAGGCAAATACTTTTACTTGTACTTGAGTGAAAATTCATCAAAGTATTGGTACTAAAATGTTCTACTTAAGTAAAAGTACCAATACTTTGATGAATTTTCACTCAAGTACAAGTAAAAGTATTTGCCTAAATTTTTACTCAAGTAAAAGTAAAAAGTATCTTAAATAAAATGTACTCAAAGTAAAAGTTACTTAGTTACTTTTTTCTCTGTGTAAGGATGGTCTCTTCTAAGTAGTACAAAAACACAACACCAGCTCACGACACTCGCACACACACACACTGTTTAACTCATTCACTGCCATTGACGACTATAGTCGTCATTTGCATTGTTTTACGGGGCGTGCGTCGGAACGAGCCCCCGCACCGTGGGAACAAACATCACGTGTCTAAAGCAGATCTTCATCCGTGTATGTCACACATCACGTGATCAGGAAGTGGAAAATCAATGGATTAGGAGTTTGTTTTGGGCCACTGCTGTGAAAAAAGCGATGCGCCAACCGGAAATGCTTCTGCAGCTCACGGTTGGGCACCAGATTGTGAAAGAACGGATAACGCTATAAATATGGCGATTCTTCCTGATGTAAGAAGTGAGTCTACTCTTTCTTTTGGTAGTTTTGGCGTTTACATGATAATAGAGCACAATGTTCTGTGACTCTTCAAAAAACAGTAAAACGCTCAAAAACGCTGGCAGTCATGGGCTTTCTGATCAGAAAACGGCTGGCAGTTAATGAGTTAAGGACAGTTATGGATTATGATCCAATCATTGAGAACAGGACGGTCACACTGATTGGATGAGGTTTTTCCAGGATTGTACATTTCAAATGTCCGTTTTTTTGTGAGTTTTTTTTTATTAGTTCCCATTAGTATGTGAAAAACATTTCAAGCAATATGGCAAATAATTCTCCAGAAAAACATCTCCTACCCCACCTTTAAACTACAAATCTATGAACCAAAATGGATAACTAACGATCACAAGGCTTGTGACTTTCCCTGAATGACCCAAAGAAAACCAAACTGTCAGGTATCTCAATGTTTTCATGACAAAACTCTAACATGAGACTGTGCTCTAACCTGTCCAATAATATAACAATTCAAATGAACCATAAGGAAGCTGCTTACACTGGCCCTGCCCTACTTTACCTCTACATTACAGTTCCTTTATTTGTGTCCATCCTAGTGTTTCTCTCTGAACTTCAGGCTTATTTAGAGCAGCAAGTTAGAAGGGTTCATCCTTGCTTACTTTGCAGTGAACAGCAGTCCAGCAGAGCTGGGAGATGCTCACAGGAAGCTGTGACGGGACAGTATTTCTGATGTGTGGAAGTGGGTTCACTCACTCATTCACCCTTTCACTGCTGACATCAGTTTGTTCATTCTGATCTTCCTAAATTATCCTCCAGTCATCCAACTGGTAAACAGCGAGTGCATCAGAGGGACCGGACTACGGAAGCCCTGAAAGGCAACGGAAAAAATATTTTTTTTCTTGTGGAATTTTTCTAAGTCTTTTTTATTTTTTATTTTTTACTAAGCCCAGAAAGGCAAAATGAAAAAAAAAAAATTTTTCTTGTGGAATTTTTCTAAGTCTTTTTTATTTTTTATTTTTTACTAAGCCCAGAAAGGCAAAATGAAAAAAAAAAAAAATTTCTTGTGGCGTTTTT
>SSNS01000043.1:3120030-3137063 GCA_006937985.1 Aphyosemion australe
TTTTTTTTTTTTTTTTCTCAGCCCAGAGAGGCAAAGAAAGTTTTTTTTTTCTACTGCCAATTTTCTAAGTGTTTTTTTTTTCTTTGCTCACTCAGCCCTGGAAGGCAAGAGGAAAAATGTGTTTTTTCACTCGTAAATTTTCTAAGTGTTTTTTTTTTTTCTTTGCTCACTCAGCCCTGGAAGGCAAGAGGAAAAATGTGTTTTTTCACTCGTAAATTTTCTAAGTATGTGTTTTTGTAATACCGTTTCTGTCCACTAGTATGCGCTACAGTGAAGCTCTATTCAGAAATTAAGAAGTTGTTCATTTTATACTAATTCTTGGCTCTAAAATACGTTTTAAGATGTTTTTAGGCGAGAAATTAAACATTAAAATTCCATTAATGAAGTCACGAGGTTAGAAATGAGCCTACTTTTTACTTCACTGGGGTGTTTTCGGAGATTCAAAAGCCGTTTACTATTGCATCTGACCGCAGGAGTCAGAGCTCGACCTGTCCGCAGATAACAGCCTGGTCTCTGTAGGGCATGCTGCCAGTTTACCTCTACCATGAGAGAGAAAATAGCACACGTAAAATATGCGTGTCCAATTGTGGACAGATCATCCCAATGCGCGTTCTACACTGCGCCATGACGCTCTTTATTATCGATATCATGTACATCTTCTTTCTAAATTCCAAGTTGTTCTTTGTAGTGTAGTGGTTAATGCTGTGGTCTAAGGTGTTGTTTTCTCTTTCTGAACCTGGTTCGATTCTCCGTGACCTCAATGTTGTATTTAAATTATTGTAAAAAGTGTACACCCACATCCCCCACGGGTGAGACGCGTCTCTCATTCTGTTCTGACGCTGCAAAGCGCAATATTTTTAATTTATTAAGCCTATAATTGTTTTACTCAGTAACGGACGTTTGAAAACGTAGCAAAGTACAATACTTTTTAAAAAGCATACTCAAATAAAAGTAAAAGTACAGACTAAATACGACTTAAAAAGTATAAATACACAAAAAAACTACTCAATTACAGTAACACAAGTAAATGTAATTTGTTACTTTCCACCTCTGGAAATACGTGATGTGAATTACCAACTGCTGTAACGTTGTATTCACAAATATAACTGTTGAATTATTACTTTAAATTAGTAAGATCAGAGCTCAGTCAGAAAACTGGAAATAATTGATTTTCTTGAACATTTAAAGAGCAGGTCCACTGAGAAACCATTTTTCACGTATTATTTTTGAACATGATTGGTCACTCTGAGTTTAACACACAGGCTGAACGTGAAAATAGTCCTCTACCCCTAGTTCCTACATTTGCTTCTGATAGAAAATAGGCAGAAAACACTGTTGTTGGTTTAGCGTCCAGGAAACAGCAAAGCGCATCTCGGCTAGGAGAAGCTAACCGTTAGCATTAGCAACTCCACAACATGGCAGAACTCCTTCAGGCTTGTGTAGAGAGTGCAGACATCAATGTTCCAAAGCAAATGGAGTCAGTGGTAGAGTCATGTTGCTGTTAGCCAATCAGACGCGAGAAGTCAGAATATCAGCAAATAAGACTCCAAATCCTGCCGTTTGTTGCCACTTTCTTCTTCGGCTAAATTCTACATCCTCAAACAGGAGCATCTGAGCTTTTCTTCCCATGGGAACAACTTACAAGAGATGTCATGGTCCAGGGTGAGCTGCTTGGTTCTGAGTCTTGTTTGCAGGTGGGCGTGTCTGAGAGTCCCCAGCTGCAGCTGATCCTGTCATCAAGGCCCAGGGGATTTAAGGAGCAGTGTGACTCAACACCACGCCGCCAGTGGGCATCCAGTCTGCCTTTCCGCATTGAAGAAGAAGAACACCACGCCGGATGATTACTCTGTTTGGGTAGCTCTAGCCACCTGACCTGACCTGACCTGACCTGACCTGACCTGACCTCTGTAGTTTTTGCACTTGCTAAACCTGTCTCCTACAACTTCCACTAACCTGCCTGTCCTTGCTCCAGGTTCTCAGCATCATCTCATCTCCACTCCATACCTGACCGGATACCTGCACGCCACGTCACACTGCTGTTCCCCTGGCCGCTCGCTCTCAGCCGCTCACCTGACCTCGCCTTCCTCCTCAGCAGCAGTTTTTTCCCCCCTGGACAATCTGGGCTACACTCCCTGCTCCCTCCAGCTCACCCGGACCTGCTCTGCCCTCTCCTCACTCTTTGCAGCCCCCAGGAAACCGTAAGCCCTTCAGAGCTCAACATTCTCACCAGTCCTCCTAGATACTCACTCGCTCTCCTTTCCCAGAACCCCACCTTGGATATCCTGCTACCTGTTGTCGCAGCGCCTTCAGTTCCCGTTATCTGCCCTCTAAGTTCTTTATTCTGTAATAAATTATTATTTCTACTTGCCTGGTTCTGCGTGTGATTCTGTATGTCGTGGGTCAAAAGGCTGCCCCTCAACATGACAAGAGACCACTGCAAATGTATTACAAATATGAGTAAACTTGAGCAGCTCAACTCCTTCACAGAAACGTCATCCTCTCTTTCTTCTGGTGAAGGAGCTGGACAGGAATCTTCCAGCATGATGCCGTTTCTGTCTGTCTGCTTGTTAACTGAGCTGTGTGTGTGTGTGTAAGGGGGTGTCTAGTGGGTGTTATGGAGTTTTATTGAAGCAATGAGAAAGCAGAAACTTAGGTCCTCAGATTTGCTCCTTTGACTGCCTCCTTCCTTCCAAGGCACCAAGGATTGTTTATGAAGGTACAAATACCATCTGGACTCTTATCTAGGAAGGGAGGTTATGTAGGAAGGGAGTGTGAGCTGGGCATTTGACAGTATTTCATTTATAAAGTGACCATTTGTTAGGAACGTGTGTATATATTCAATATAAAACAAAATAAATACAAATAGAGCAGAAAACATCATAGACACCTTCTGAAAACACACCAGCAACATCTAAAGTGCAAAAGAACCCTTTATTTGTAGGTTAAGGAAGTTATGTAAACATTCTAGAACTATACAAAAAGGAATGTCTTAATGTAAACTCAGTTCACTTTACATCATCTTTCAGTGCTCCCAGTTTGAGAATGGCAGATTGTCATGCAGGAAACACAAAATTCCTGCTTGTTCTTTGGTGAGGCTGCTCCTCTTGGCATCATACATTTTCCAAATCTCACTCTCACTGGGAACAGTGGAGGAGCTGGACAGAGGTGTTTTCTCGCCAGTTCCTCCAAACTGTGAGCAACTAGGGAGTCTTTGATCTCTTGCTGCTACGAATGTACTCATTTGTGTGTATTTGTCAAAATGAAATGCGTAATTTTAACTCACACAGCTTTTAAAAAGAAAATGTGTGTGTGTGTAAAGAGGTACACAGGAGATAGAGGGGTACTGGGTACTGTGTAACAGTACTGGAAGGGCATATGGGAGAAGGAGGCATCACACAACAGTGATGCGCAGAGGCTAGCCTCCCTAAGATGAGGTAATTTGGTATGTATATATATTCAATTCAATTCAGTTTGATTATATAGCGCCAAATCACGACAAGAGTCGTCTCAAGGCACTTCACAAAGTAAACATTCCAATACAGTTCAGTTCAGTAAAAAGGTTTCCTATATAGGGAACCCAGCAGATTGCATCAAGACACTGACTAGTGTCAGTGTGTTTTCAGCAATCCTCATACTAAGCAAGCATGTAGCGACAGTGGGAAGGAAAACTCCCTTTTAACAGGAAGAAACCTCCAGAGGATCCCGGCTCAGTATGAGCAGCCATCCGCTACGACTCACTGGGGGTTGAGAAGACAGCAGGCACACGCACACCCCACACACACATATATGTGTGACAGTGTGAGTGTCCTGTCACTGGATCCCGATTGATCATGCGCCCTGGCTACTTGGCCACAGGAATATCCCTTTGGCTGACTGGTTAGTGCGCGTGACTCTCACCCAGGAATCTGGGGTTCAAGACCCGCCCGGGCCCTCGTTTGTCCACCTTGCCACATATGCGTACAGTATATCAGGGCTGTACAGTGCGACATATGTCGCACGTGCGATGAAAAAACACTCTAAACTGTTTTTAGACGTAGCACTCGTGCTACATCTTTTCAAGTTACTTTTCCCCCCAGAACTTTATTGAACAAATGTAAGTTATATGTTTTTGTGTAAGGAATGTGCTTTTTACTGGTGCACTGCGTGGTAATCTAGGCGCTGTGGAGGAAAATAGAGGAACCAGCAAAGGTTTAAAGTTTGGGATCAAACGCACACCTATGGGCAGATTGGCTAATAATGCTAAAGCTAGCGGGTTAGCACGCTACGATGAAGTGGGTTTCCAAAAAAACACGATGATAGTAAAACTAAGAATGACTAAACTCTACAAGCGGAAGAAAAGTCCCCACCATCCACTTAGCTTTCTGCAGCGCTATGGAGCAGAGCCGCAGCACAGCAGCTACCGAGAGTCACGTTGTTGTTGCGCAACACTCCAGGTCTATGGCAAGCCGTTGTAGTATGTAATTCACAAACGCTTCTATCTGTGAAAATAATTTAAACTGGATTATTGCCAACCCGTACATTATAGACATGCCACCATTACATTGTTATCAGTAGAAATGAAATATTATTGTTATTGTTATTAGCATTTCCAGTAGCTTACTACTGAACATGTTAATGAAATAAATTAAATTCTACTGATCAGAGTTTAACTGTAGATATTTAGATATGTTATTTTGACTAAGATGAGTGATCTTAATACAAACCTTACATGTTACTGAAATATAGGTCAATTTTTCCATAAAATGTGAATTAACTATAAATCAGATGGGAATGAGGGAACTAGACAACACCAAATGAATACATATTATTGAGCCTTTTATAATAAGAGCCTCATAATTTAGTTGTTTTATTTCATATTTTAGCAGCAGACCACAATCTCAATTCACTTAAAACATTGTCAAATAGAATATTTGATTGACAAATTATTCAATATAATATTTGAATACTAAAATATTCCATAACTGCAGCCCTATTTCAGACCTTTAACAGAACAGGAAAACAAACCATGCCAACAAGAAGAAACAAAAACACAACCTGCACCAAACCAAGGTATGGCTGAGAGGGAAAAAGTTTACAAGTACAACCCTGCAGTGTTGTGCCTAAATGAGTTAATTGAACGTTCATTTACTTTTTTGTGACCATGCTCATATTTTGCCTGATGAACATTAAAGTAAACAAGTTTATGAACGGCGCTCTCTCACAGTTCGAGAGCTCCAGATCTCCACGGCACTAAAGCCTTAGCTAAAACATCCTGTTAACCAGACTTCATAAAAAGTACACCCTGCAAATGCGGCCGCTATAGGCAGCAGCAGTCGGTGCGGCATCTCCTCTTCAATGTCTATGCTGTGGAGAACGAACCCCTGTAATGAAATCTATACTCATTTTAATAAATTAAATTTTTTTTTAAATTTACACTGACAAATAAACATGTCTGAAAATATTTCAAAATCAGAATCAGCTTTATTGCCAAGTACGTCAGTGAGACTCACATTACCAAGAATTTGCATTGCTTGTTATTGTGTTTTCATTATGCACTACTAGTGTTTGTCAGTGTGTTTAAGTAATTATAAGAACTCCTTTTGGTTTTTAGAGATAACAGAATTTTTATGCCGGTGCTACAAGATTTTGGTCTGGGCTACAAAACCTACAACCTTTGTAGCACCGGTGCTATAAGCTAAAAATGTTAACGTACAGCCCTGTATATCATGTACGTATATATATATATATATATATATATTATATCTATGATTTATTGTTGCTAGCAGCCATGTTTAAAGCTGAAATCTGGAGTTTGACCCAGATTTATGTATGATATATTTTATCCGACGGCACCACCTAGTGGCTGACAAAGACTTTACAATCACTTCCATATTTACGGTCGAAAGCAATGCCTCTTCGTGAACGTGCACCTCTAGCCGGCAAACAGAGCTAGAAGCACATTGTTTTATAATTATTTTTTCTCTTGTGTTTATTCATATATGTATATTTTAAAGTCGCCAACTCTGCATCTGTCTACTGTCCAACAGGTCTAGAATCCTTCAGTCCCATCTGTCAGCCTGCAGGGGTACCCAAGGTGACCCCACTCTTAACTTTCTTGGATGCAGAGTTGGTGGGATCTAAAGAATTAAAGTCAACTTTGCACGTGTTCCCAAGGAAGAGATGGTGTCTAACCTACCAACCTCAACTTGTGTTTACATTCAGTGATCTGTGTCCCTCTGCCAAAAGGACAGAGTTGTTATTCATGAATTTTCAGATCAGCACTTGAATGTGTTAAATGTAAATAATTTGTTGTTAAATGGAATCCACAGAAATGACTGGTTTCCATTGTAATCTAAATGACCCACTTTACCTGAACACAGCTCATCTAAAAATGTGAAACATTTGACGTTTAAAAAGCTCGAAGACCTGAACAATTACAATTTATGAACTTAAATCAGCATATACATATTACTGACAAATGAAGATAGAAGAAACATATTTCTAGATTAACTGTCGATGAAGGACAAGTCGTTTCATTCTCAACGTGCTCGTCGGTCCCTTCATCCTCCCACCCCCCTCATCATTCGTTTTTATTGTCTTTATGAAGCCCCCCCCCCCTTTGTCACTCTCAGCTGGTTTTAGTTTTAGCTGACTGGCCACCATTTGTATCAGTTGTTTACTTTGTCTGTGATGACCAAATGACTCCCTCTAAACTGTAAACATGTGACGACTACAAGACGACTCCCACCTCTAGTCACCCTTTATGTTTGTTTTTAGTTGAGACTGGCCGATGACTGCCTTCTTAGTTTTAGCTCACTAGCAGGTGTCTAGTTTTAGTAAATCTCTGTTGCCTTAAATGTTTGTAGTTCATTGTTCTAGTTTTACAGTTCTGGTTTATGTTAGTTCTGGTTTTCAGTCCTCCCTCCCCTCCATGGTCACCTCTTGTAGTGTTCTAGTTTAGTGTCCCTTGTTTTCTTGCTGTTCTGTTATTCACTGTATTAGTTTTATTGTTTGTTTTGGTTTGTGAAGCACTTTGGGATTCTACCGGCTAAAACTGGAAAATTCATCAAATATACTTGTTTTCTTTTTTCTACATGGTATTTTTTTTATAATTCTGGAGAAAAAATTCTTGATCCGTGTTACATATTTCCTCTTAGATTTACCTTCATTTTCTAATTTATTTCTTGTTTGTTTTTTGTATCTAAAACATTTCATCATTAGTTGTTCTGACTTCTTCACATAATAACCTTCAAATTCATCAGCTAGATGTCTCATTGTGATGAAGCTGTGATTTATAGACTCCTCTGGTGGAATCCTGTTGGCTGGATTCAACATCAACATCTTCTTAAGAAGGTCTGTAAATGCTTTTAAATGTTCTTCTTCACTGGCAGCCTGCGTTTTTCTGAGAAGGTCATCCAGGGAATCTAATCCGCCATTTGAATATTTGTCTGTAATATTGCGTGTTTGTATCCCTTTGGCCTTCTGAATTTCCATGTAGGTTCAGGGGTGCCCTTTATTAAAATCCAGCCTAATTGTAGCATTGCACATTGTACGATTAGGCTCATATACTAGCATCTCATTTATTTACAGCAATCTCTGAGGAGAGAAAGGCATGAACTTCTATTCATCTTTTTGTACTGTTTTTCGAGATCTGACTGAATTATTTGAAACTGTTTGAAGCCTTGATTTACAAATAATCCCCCTGAGTATGGAATGAGGTTTATCCTAAGCATAATCATTAAATCTTGACCCAAAATACATTTTGGAGACTTGTCGAAATACAAAAATGTATGTTTAAAATTTATTCCTCTCTCATCTAAAAATGATATCACTTCTGTGACTTGTAGATTATACACTTTTCCTGACAGGGAAACACATTCAGTAGGTGGAACATTGCTATTGACTTTAGCAGAAAATACTTTAGAATTAATTACGGAGTGATCGGCCCCTGAATCAATTACAAACTCTACCTTTTGTCGTTTATGTTTGCCTATAGTGAGAGTATACGTGGGTGGTTCGATGTCAACAGGAGAATTCATCTGGGTACTTTGAGTCTGATTACCTTGGCTAGTCACTAACAGGTGTTTTAGTGTTGGTACTGACTCAAGTTTGAGGTCTTTAATGGCAACTACAATCTCTGGGGTGGATATTAAACTAATATTTAGCTTAACCATCAAATCACGACCAATTAAATTCTGTTGAATTACATTAGACCTCTCAAATTCATGTGTAAATTGATCTGTTCCATCTACACAATTTAAAGCTTTTGTGTGTTCTAGCTCATTGACCGATCCTGCGCCACCTTCAAAGCGTTGAGGGTTAATTCTGTTAAAATAAATCTCTGAAAATTGAGAACGTAGAACAGATACATCTGACCCTGTGTCGACCAAAAATGTTCGCGTTTTTCCCTCCACTTTGAGTTTGTACTTGGGGTGAGAGTAAGGCAGCTCGCAGGGTCTCAACAATTGAACAATGGACCTTTTTAAGAACGTGGCCAGCCCAGGATACGATCTCCCAACACAATGATTTATCGTTGCAAAGATGGATGACCGATAGACGTACTGCAGGAGACGTCTGTTGGAATTGTTCACGGCTTTCAAGAGTCCAATCTTCAGTCGTTTTAGAGAATTATCCCTCGTAATGTGTAACTTCTTGTCCTCATCTGTTTCTTGATTCCTATCCGAATCATCTTCTGCATCAGACTCTTCATCCATATGTCTGTGATTGTGTGTGAGTTCACATATGTCCCACCTATTAATAAAGCTGTCCAAGCTTTCACCAGGGGGGATCTTGTTGAGACATTTTAATACTTGTTTTGAGCAACGAGCTTGACATTGTCCAGCAGATCCAGTTGCTTTTAGTGTTTTTTCAACACAACAAACAGACTCTTCATCCATAACACTGTATCTTTCCATTAGGCCATCTTCCTCCATCACATAAGAACTTCCAGGGGCATCAGCTAGATGATCCATTGTGAAAAAGCTGTGATTTAAAGCCTCCTCTGGAAGAATCCTGTCTGCTGGATTCCATGTCAACATCTTCTTCAGAAGGTCTATAAATGCCTCCACATCCTTTAATTCTTTGGGATCTTCTATGCTCTGTGCTTTTTTCATTAAATTATCCAAAGACTCTAACTCGTCATAAATGGGGTCATCTTCCGACGTCTTTATTTTTGTTCTTTCTTCATATTCCTCTCTAGTGTTCAACCTCCACGGTTGGTCAGGATTGGTCTGGTCCTCGGTGAAGTAATCTTTTGTGAAACGTCCCTGGTCCAATAACTTTTGGTCAGGCAGACCGAGGAGCTTCACAATAGCTTTCATTTCGTCTTTGTAACTATCTGCCTTAAACAACGTATCACCAAGAAATAAAAAGGCCAGCGTACAGCCAAGACCCCACACGTCTATTGCTTCGTCCAGCGAAAGTCCCAATTTAACCTCTGGTGCCTCGTATCCTAGAGACTGGACTAAATAATAATTGTTTAATGTAGACGTCTCCTTTGCATCTTCGAAACTAACCAGCTTCACCCTAAACGGCTCAGATTGTTGATTTACAAACATAATATTGTCTGGTGTTATATCACAATGAGTGATTCCAGCCAACTTTAACCCACTCAGCGCTACAAACATTTGTTGTGCGATCTCTCTGATTTCAGCCACTCTCAGAGGTTTAAAATCTTGTTGTAGCAAGACGTCAAATAAGTTTACATCCATCGATTCAAAAACCAGACAAACGTGGCCTTTGTATTCAAAACGATTAATAAAGCCTATCACGTTGGTTTCATCAGAGTTCTGCTTTTTCAGATATTTCAACACGTTTGTATTAACCAATTCTTGTACATCTGATTCTATTATGTAAATAGATACTTGCTGACCAGTGGTCTGATTTCTGCATGTGAGAACTGCTCCATAACACCTGTTTTCTCCTGTTTTCTCAACACTGTAAACGGTTGATTCATCACTGATGGTCTCACCTACAGAAATATTAAATATATCAAATTCATCTTCTACGTCGGACTCTTCACCCAAAATATAGTGAGGGTGTGTGAGTTGAGATCTCATCATCACGTTTTCTGCCTCTCTCGCATACGAACTTCCAGGGAACTCTGCTAGATGTTTCATGGTGATAAAGCTGTGATTTAAAGCCTTTTCTGCTGTAATTCTGTCTGCTGGATTCCATGTAAGCATTTGTTTTAAAAGGTTAATAAAAGTTTTTAGATCTCCTTCTTCACTGGGAGTCTGTGTTTCAACTTTCGTGCATAGATCGTCCAATGAAACTAAAATGTCTTTTGAATAATTGTCTTTAATCCTTACTCCTGTCGCATGTTTATATTCTTTAGCAGTTTTGAATGTCCATATGGCTTCAGAGTTGTTTTGGTTCAAGGTGAAGAACCGTTTACTTCTCCATCCTTCATCTAGCATAGTTTTTTCTGGTCGGCCAAGCAAGTTTACAATTTGTTTCATATACTGGTATTCACACTCTGTTGAAAATGCATCCTGGCCTAACAAGAGCGATATTAAAACACAGGCGATACTCCACACATCAGTGCTTGACTCTAATGGGCCGTCGAGCAAAATTTCAGGTGAACCGAATCCACAGTTTGCAGAAAACGGTCTATTGACTAATTTTTCTGTTTTACACGCAGCCCCAAAGCCAGCCAACTTAACGCCAAATGGTTGGTTAATCTGATCAATAAATAAGACATTATTTAAACTTATGTCAGCGTGGACCAGCCCAGCGTTATTTAGCTCCTTCAAAGCAATAAACATTTGTTTTGCAATCGCACGAACTTCAGACAGCGTTAAACATTCAGAGTTTTCATTAGCTATGAAATCGAATAAATTCTTGTCTAACTTTTCAAATGCCAAACAAATCCATCCTTTATAATCAAATTGTTCAATAAATCTGATTAAGTTTTCTGAATCAAATCCTCTGAGATGATTTAACGCTTCTATTTCTCTCCTTACAGAATTATACTTCTTTCGAATGCATTTCAAAACGACCGCTTCCTCAGAATCGTTCTTAATACATTTAACAACTTGTCCATGTTTCACATATTTAAGAGTTTTTTCAATACGATAAGCTGTTGTTTTACTTTTCAGTAAAACGCCGTCTTCTAAATTAAAGCCTTTTCTGGTATAGCAATGAGAATTTTCACCCATTTTCTAGCGTTTTTCTGTCCAAAATATCTCACCGTCAGAGATGTTATCTGCAAGAGAAACTGTTAGGAAATGACTGAATACAGTGCATCTGCTTGTCTAAGTAAGTTGCTGACGTCACTTTGGAGTTCGAAACCACGTGACCACAACCTCAAGTCCAGCCTTGCAGGCGTTTCTATGGTTTCAGTCCCTTTGGCTTTATGGCGGCGACGTGCGCGCGCAGCGTGTCCCGATCCTCAAGTACGGAAGTGGACCACGCCCCTTTAGCACGTTAAATCAACCGAACTCCTTGAAGACTGAACCGATTTTGATGCGGTTTTTTTCTCTGCAATCTTCACACATGTGGCTCTGATACAGGACACATGTTTGAGCGTTTTTAATCACAGTGGGTTTGCTGTGGGTACATATGGGTCTTGTCCAGAGCCTATAATGTCATTGTCAAAACTTATAGAAAAAAGGATCAAACACTAAAAATCAGTCAAACAGTGAGAATCAAAAATTTCAAAAAGGATCATAAACCAGGTGTGTGAGATCTATGCACTGCAGTTATCTACCGTTGTTATTTTAAAAAACACATTTAATATATTAGTTTGAGAAGCAGAAACTACTACTCAGCCATTATATATATATATATATATAACCACACATTTACTGTCCAATATTGACCATGTGCAATAACAATTAAATGTGCTATTTGAGTTCACTCAATATGCTAAAATTCTGTTTACAATAGTGACCTGCACAGAACCCAACAGAAATGCTGCTACTCTGTGTATATTTCTACATATTACTGTTGATTTTACATTTACACTATTCTGCATTATTTTTTGTATAATTTTACTTTTTGCACCAAGGTCAAGGTTATTTATATAACACATTTACAGTCACACAGGCAACCCCAAAGTGCTGAACAAGAGTAAAAATAATAAATAAATTAAAAATAAACACAATCAAGAACAGATTGCAGTTAAAATCAAGGTTAAAATTTATGAAACAAATGCATTTAATGCTAAAGAGTAAAGATAAAAAGCACAAATCAATACAAAACAGAAGTTAACTACTCAAGTCAACCTGCACTAAAAGCCAGATCAAACAAGTATGTTTTAAGTAATGCTTTGAAGTGCTCTATGTTTTGTGTGGTTCTTAGATTCACAGGAAGGCTGTTCCACAGCCTAGGACCAGCCACAGAGAAAGCCCTGTCTCCCAGAGTTTTTAAACACGTTTTTGGAACAATTAAGAAAGACTGTGAGCTAGATCTCATGTTTCTGACGGGAGTATAGATGGACAATATCTCGCTAATGTATGGTGGAGCCAAGTCATGTAGAGATTTAAAGACAAAGAGGAGGACTTTGGAATGAATAGTACACAGGGATCCAATGAAGAGATGCCAATACTGGGGTTATATGGTCACGCTTTCTGGTGCCAGTCAGTAAGCGTGCTGCTGCATTTTGAACCAGCTGGAGTCTATTTAAAGGTGACTGATCCAGGCCCAAGTAAAGTAAAGGGAGTGGCAGTCCAATATCGCTGTACAACGACAATAAAGGCTATTCTATTCTATATATGGTTCTTATAGATAACAATTGAAATAAATTAGTGTTTGTGTAATTCTATACATATAGTATCAATATAATGCAAAGAGAGGGTGAGAGAGAGAGAGAGAGAGAGAGAGAGAGAGAGAGAGAGAGAGAGAGAGAGAGAGAGAGAGAGAGAGAGAGAGAACAAAGTCTGGATGACGAGAACACGACAAACCATCAGAGGTGACTGCTTAGTGAAATGCAGATTCTTGTACGTCCTCTATTGTTTATTTCTGTGAACCCTCATCACCACCTTTCCTCTCCTCCCCACTTTTCGCTTTCATTTCCGTCTCCGTTGGGATTAAAAACAACTGAAAGCATTTTGATATCAGGCAGGGCATTATAGCTGAATCTATAACGCTGTAACGGTAGCCTACTCAGACATCAATTCTGATTGCTTTACAGTCGGACAGGACGCGAGGAGAGAAGAAAAAAAAAAATAACTGACTGCTTAAAGGAGTTCATTTTATTTATTTATTTTTATTTATTTATCTGTTACTTGTGTTAAGAATTGTTTAAATAGTAATTGAAAGCTTTACATGAGCTAAAACCCCTGGAAGAGGACCCCTTTGTAGAACTTTTATCTGAATAGAAACATATTTATCATATTTGCATCAGTAATTTCCAAAACATTATGACTTGCTTTGTATTATCTGTGAATGTGGGAGGGGAGACTTTTCACTACTTTACCCTAATCCAACACACTTGATTCACCTGTTCAGCAGCTCATCAGGCTCTGCAGAGGCCTGCTAATCACCTGCTGATTAAAATCAGGAGTGCTGAAGCAGGAAAAACAGTAAAACATGCTGGATACCAGCTCTCTGGGAAGGGAGCTGGGGATCACTGACCTAGAGCCTTTGAACCTGGACTAGATTATTGTAATAGCAGAACCTGTAAAGTATTGTTTGTGAAACCTTTTTTGATTTGTGGAAAAGAGTGTTTTGCTTATATTTTACAAATGTGGAAAAGAAATTGTGTTAAAATGTACAAAAACTGATCTTGCCTGCACGGGCAGCTCTCTGGGTGCTCAGCACCCCTAAACCTCGGATGCTAGAATCGCCCCTGCATTAAAAAAAAGACCAAGCGTTTTATTCACTAACTTGTTAAGATTCAATTTACACGAACACGTTTAGAAAGATTTAACCCAAGACTCTTTGTACAGTTACTTTCAGGAAACTTGAAATCCCAAATAAAGTATGTACAAGAGAAAAACTTGAATCAGTGACGTGTTTGTCCAGCTATACAGACACGCTGACGTCATTAGGTCATCTGAAATGGTAACACACACGCACGCACGCACACACACACACACACACACAACCAGTTTGTAGCAACTGCAAATTTAAACAGCTGTGGTTCAAAGCCAAGCTGCTATAGGAAATTAATCGAATGATGGATGATTCATGCTACGTGTGTGTGTGTGTGTGTGTGTGTGTGTGTGTGTGTGTGTGTGTGTGTGTGTGTGTGTGTGTGAAAGACTGTTAAATAGAAACGATGATGAACGCAGCATTTAAAGACGAGTTCTTGATGCTGAACAGAAATAATTTGCTTGTGAAGTTATCCCCAAAACAGAGGCAGCTTCGTGGTCACAGGTAGAAAATGTTTTATTTACTATATTATTTCAATTAAAGGAGTCATCACCTATAATACCGTGGATATCTATGTCCTATTATAGTCTTTTAAACCATTAAAATAAATTGTATTGGAAAAATATAGAATAGAATAGAATAGAATAGAATAGAATAGACTTTATTGATCCCACAGTGGGGAAATTCACTTGTCACAGCAGCACCATCACTCAAAGGGTAATTAGAAGAAGATAAAAAAACAAGGATACATGTATATACACATAGACAGTAATCTAGTATTGTATAAATATATTAAAAATGTTTTTTTTTCATCCTTTTATTGTGAAGGGCATATTTTCTTGCGAGATCACACGCGATATTTCGGCTGTCTCAGACGCGCGCAGGACTGAGGGGCGCGTTGATTGGTGGAAGGAAGCAGCTTCAGCGTCTTGCTCCAAAATAACAAAAGTTATAACTGAACCCGACCTGGCAGTGACCTACGGCAGTGTTCCCCAACCCTGGTCCTCAGGGCCCACTGTCCTGCATGTTTTCTGTTAGGGATTTTGTCAATTACCCCAACCGGAACTGAGGAAATAAGAGAGACAATAAACCACACAGAACCGTTTGCAAAGGGTGACAGACCAACTCAGGACAGAGTGTGATCTGCCCCGAGTGGCTGCCAACACAGTTTATTTAAAGTAGGAGATAAGGAAGTGGGTGTGTTCAGATGTGGGTGTGTGTGTGTGGGTGTGTGTGAGATACAGAATGAAATAGAGAAGCGGTACAGGATTCAGAAATCCTATAACATAATCCCTCCTGTTTATGGTATATATACATAACATGCATGAAACAACATTAATCATGACTTCAGGGAAGGGGGAATGGATAAAACCAGGAAAGGTGGTCGTCATGAAAATCATAAACCCCTAGAGGGTACAAGGAGAGCAAATCAATAAACCAAAATAAGCGTCAACAACAGAATTAAAACAAAAAAATAAATAAATAAATAAACAAATCTCGGCACGGTGCGTGAAATCAGCAGAAGCAATCACATGACGGGAAATTACAGAATGTGAAGCTGCAGCTGTGCTGCACCAATAATGTCATCATAAGCATCATTCCAGTAAAACCGTAGAGCAAAAATCATCATTGACAGTCAGAATACCGGTATCACCGGTCAAAATCAGATATTTCAAAATCATTAGGAGCAGCAGGTGTGTGAGCCAAAACAGCAAAATAGTGAAACACTAATCATATTGGTGATACAAATCTTGATACATGGAACCATGCAGCATCAAAATACAGCAAGAAAAATAATGACAGGAATCAAATATTGTAGCAATAAAGTGTAATAATTATTGTAGAAAATTGGACCAGGAACCAGAATTCATCCATTCCCAGAAGGCGAATCCTCTAGGAACACTGAGCTCATCAGCTTTCATTTGAGATAAGAGGTCATTCATGCGTGTAAGGGTGGCGGTGATGTTGCCGGCCGTGTCAGGTAAAAAAGGCGCAACATCTGAAACCAAGAGCATGACCTACGACATGGCAAAGGCCCCCGTCAGAGGCCAACAGAAGGTCAGGCGATGGTGATGCATTAACATGTTCCCGGACGCTACCATGAAAGGTGGAAAAACTGAAAAACCTCGGGAAGTGAGTGAAGTCAAGTTTTCTAGCTGAATGTGCGGTCTATCTATGTGGTGTGAGTGAACCTGTGGGGTCTGCAAAACCGTCAGTGCTATTGATTCTTAACAAATTGTCATGCCATGATGAAGACTGTGTCAGAGCAGAAGTGTCTGTGCGCAACCAATGATCATCAGGGTCAGTGGAGTGTTGTGGATGAGCAAAGCCATACAGAATACAAAAACATCAACCGAACTCAACGTTTCAGGCCATAGAAGTGATGATTCTTCGAGGGAGTGTGGTATCAGCGAGCAGACGTAGCATGACGCGTTGACTTGTGACTGGTGCTGCTCGGACGATGGCAGTGACTGATGCAAACCAGAAGTCCCCTCCCAGCAGTGGTGTGTCCAGACGAAGTCCCTCTGTCCCAGGAACCGTGAAACCAGGGTGCAGTTTTGGGTGTGTGGGTCCTGACCCTCCATCCCGATCCGGGATTCCCCTTCCTCCTTGACTTCCTGTGACGTCCAGGTGGGTCCACGAGTGCAGGTGACGGTCCATCTCTATGGTCGGTAGGCAGGGTGTAGCCCCGTCCCACCATCGTTGCGGTCCAAGCTCCGTTCCATCTCCAGTGCCCCAGGCAGCTGCCGCCGTTCCAATCCCTCAGTCAGGTGCTGAGAGGCGGGCCACAGAAGAGGCCACATTCACGTACCATCAACATCATCAGAGTGAGGCATCCTGTATGCCTGTAGCAGTCGTCCATCTTCACCGGGGGTTGAGACGCTCGTGACCTGTGGTCATGAGCCCCTTTGAAGCCCGGACTTCGTCGCCGCCCTAGTGGCGGATAAGTGACTTTGATGAGTTTACCATGAGAAAGGCGGATCCAAGATGGCCTCTCAGCAACTTTCACAGCGGTGGGGGTAACGAGCAAGACTTGAAATGGACCGTCCCAACGTGGAGAAATCCAGTTGTCTCGTTTAAGCATTTCGATCAGGACCCAATTTCCTGGTTTCACGACCTGTGTGGGCGAGAAAGCACAAGAGGGTCCTGGCAGATTATTGCATTCTTTGACTTGTTTCCTCAGAAAAAATTTCAACCATCCAGTCGGCCAAGGTATTTTGTCCGTCATCTAGTCA
>SSNS01000044.1:6954-17080 GCA_006937985.1 Aphyosemion australe
AGGGGGAACCCGTCTGGGTCACAGATGAGGCAAACACGGAAGTGGCAAAAATTGCAGTTCTCCCCTCATCCACTGGGGGTGGGTCCAGAAGTGAGCAAATCCTCATAGACCCCCATGTTAAAAATGCCAATTTCACAGCTGAAAAAAAGATCTTTACAGCCTGGTTCAATTTTCCATTTTGTGTTTAATAGGTCTAGTTTAAAGTCCTGACAACTCTGAGGGGGGTGGATTTTTTTGTAACTCTTTCGTTTAGGTGTAATAAAATGCTTGAAATTATGAATAATTAGATTTGATTGACAGGAAGCATGAGCGTCAGAGCAAGCGTTAGAGCTAGCTTCAGAGCTAGCATAAGCAGCTAGCTCCAAGGAAGGCCTCAGCCTCACGTTAATAGATGTTCAGCCATTTCGACTCTGAACTTTAGTTGTGTTTTCTGCGTGTTCGTGTTTGGATGTTAATCATGGAATTATTTGGACAAAGAGGGAAAGCTGTGGAATTATTTGCACCAAGAGACCATCCAAGAAGTCTCTGCTTCATTTTTATTAGTAAGTAAAATTATATTTCTGTACTTTATTTCGCTGGTTGAATGGGGGAAGATGCTTTGTGTTTAACATAACACTGCTTGGTCAAAGATGGGTTGAAATATGTGTTCGTGGGGCTGACTGGGTACCGTAACTCGAGCTAGGTAAGCTAACCGAGGCTAGCTGAGGCTTCGGGACGAAGATCCACGAGGTCATCGCTGCAGAATGGAGGTTTGCCGAGTTTGGGCAACGTGCCTCTCCTTTTACCAGCAGCGGCCTGCGATCAGAGATCCGCGAATGTGCCGCTTAATCCTTGCGGAGGCATGCAGTCCAGCGAGGCGGGCGCCCGACCTCTCTACACACAGGCAGCCGCACACTCCCTTCTCCCGAGGGAGCTGGGACGCGCGGCTGCTTGACTACCGTCTGACGCTGTGGTTGTAGCCTGTGGAACTCTCTGACGGAGACTACAGAAACAATCCAGCTGTTTGAGCTGATCTCGTTACACTTTGGAGTCGCTCAACTGCGTTTCTCTTGCTAAAAGCGCCCGAAAAACTCCACTAGCTTCGAGTTAGCATGCCGCTAAGGTCCCGCTGATCTGCCCCGGAGTGGAGCGGAGCNGGGAAGAAGGGAGCGAGAGATTGATAGGCGGACTGGAGCAGCGTCTGAAGTGATGCGGACGCTGAACCGGTCTGTCGTGGTGAAGAGGGAGCTGAGACAGAAGGCAAGGCTCTCCATTAACTGGTTGATCTACGTTCCAACCCTCACCTATGGTCACGAGCTTTGGAGTGACCGAAAGAATGAGATCGCGGATACAAGCGGCCGAAATGAGTTTCCTCTGGAGGGTGGATGGGCTCAGCAGTAGAGAGATAGAGATAGGGTGAAGAACTCGGACATTCGGGACTCAGATTAGATTTGCTGCTCCTCCACATCGAGAGGAGCCAGCTGAGGTCGTTCAGGCATCTGGTCAGGATGCCGCCTGGACGCCTTCCTGGGGTGGTGTTTTTGGGCATATCCTGCTGGCAGGAGGCCCCCGGGTCGACCAAGGACACATTAGAGCAAGTACATCTCCAATTTGGCCCAGGCACGCCTTGAGGTCCTGCCCGAGGAGCTGGTGGAGGTGGCCGGGGAGAGGGCTGTCTGGGATGCCCTACTTGAGATACTAGCCCCGCGACCCGGATAAGCGGAGGAAAACGAACGGAAAAACGAAAGAATGTTGGAACAGCCTCCATTCTCCTACCTTTGTTCTTGAGCAAGGTGTTGTGATTACTAGACTGAAATTTGACAGAATTTTCATCTGGAAACACGAAGCCCTGAGCGTCATGCGAAAAGTCCGGATCAGGAAAATGACATTTTCTGTGAATTGTGTTGAGTCTCTGCCCTGCAGCATTTTCATTCTGTTAGAATTTTTGTTGAAAACAAATGTTTCTGTTGAGAAAACACAAAATTTGTGAAGCTAATAAACAAACGTGAAATATTCTAAAATCAATGTCTTGTTTATCGTCTCCTTCTCCTCTGAGGAAGAACCCGTGGCGCTGAAACCTTTTGCACAATCAGCAGCTCCGGGCCTCTTTTGTTTCCTGGAGACTCAGAGTTCATTTTCAGGTCTTTGTTTAGAAATCAGGCCTTTAGGTAGCTTAAATGTCACCGTCAGTGGCAGGAATCAGAATCAACCTGTGCAGCGGGTAATTTACACCCGTTTATTGATTGCAGCTTTGGCCAGCAGGTCGCTGATGTGAAGCAAAGAAAGTAAATACAGCAACTCAGAGCCGTCGTGGCAGGAAGCAGTTCCATGTGGTTAAAGAGGGCTGAACAGAAAAACCTCTGGTTAAATGAACACTTGTAATAACATTAATGAAGGAATAATAGTTTCAGCTCCGACTGGAGTCGTTTTCAACCCCACAAAGGGAGACGACGTTCCCGCTCCTTCCAGATGTTTCTCAGAAATCCGAACAGGCTGAAGAGGAAAATAAAACAATAGATGTCAGAATAAAAGGCAGCAGCTCAGGAAATTGAAATCTAATTGCCGCGGCTCGTCGTCAAACTCGGATCTGACAAATCTGATTGTTCTCAGAGTGAAAAAAGCTGTTACCATGGTGACGAGCTCCAATTTACAGCGCCGACGGGAAGTTTGCAGAACCTTAAACAACTTTTCTACTTTTTGTTTTGTTTCAGGCTCAAAATAGATTTGGTTTTGTTTTTTTATGAATATAAACACGATTTGTCAAAATGACAGTTTGGAACAATTCTTTAAGGCTCGGAGTCCAATCTCCGCCCGACTCTGTCATAATTAACGAGGAGTTCGGTTCTGTGGAGGAGGTCTCGGGGTTCATCGTTTTTATTATTAATTAGATGGAAATGATTTCCAGAGCCTCGCTGGAGCGGATCGGGTCAAATCACAGATCTCAAAATGGATTAAATTTAATTTTCTCAGTTTCCAGTCCTCAAGAGTCACGTTCCTGAATGTTTCAGAGGTCCGTGTGCTCCAAGCACCTGATTAGAATCAACGGGTCGTTATCTGCAGAACCAAAGCCTGACGCTCCATCGAGGTGCGTTGGAGAACAGAAACACCTCCAGAGATTCTGCAGGGACCAAACCAAAGACTTGACCGTTGAGCTAAACATAAGAATCTGGGCTGAAGGGCCTTAAAGGGGACATCACTTTTGGCATCCTTTTGTGCTGCCGTGTGGGTCTCTACTGCCTCTATAAACACTCCAAATGTGAAAGAAATCCTACTATTCATTTTCTGTCAATGATTGGTTTAAGGAGTTATGTTCCTAAAACAAGCTGTTTGAAAAAGTCCCCATTTGTGATGTCACAAATGGGGAAATTAGAATAAAACCACATGCAAGAGAGAGCTGCTGCTGGAGGAGCAGCGGCTCTACTCTCAATCCTTCCTGGATATTGGAGTTTCTCAGCTTATAGCAGCCTGGGTGGGGATTAGGTGGGCGTGGCCAGCTTTAGCTTGTTTTCTTAAAGTGGCAGAGCCCTGAAACGACTCATTTTGGAAGATACTGAAATTGTCAATAAAAAACTGCTGAAATCACTTAATGTGAGAGGAATTTTGTGCAAAGAACGTCATGAACATGTTTGGTATAGACCATAGAACTACTATAACTTAAAAAGTCATAATATGTCCCCTTTAAGACGCTGACCAAGGACCAAAACCAACAGAAGCTGGTAAAAACTCTGCAGTTCTGGCACCTAAAGGTTTATGTTTTTCTTTTACTGCAAAAGTTCCTGCAGAAAACTGGAAGCATCACAAAACTTCAAGAATTATTTTAAACTTCTGCAAAAAATAAACAAACATGAGAAGAAGAAAAGCCAACAGAGGCACTCCAAAAATCAGGAAAACTATAGAAATAAACCCCTGGTACCAGCCACAGACCTTCCTCACACGGCTACCTGC
Source organism: Aphyosemion australe (assembly GCA_006937985.1). NCBI lineage: Eukaryota > Metazoa > Chordata > Actinopteri > Cyprinodontiformes > Nothobranchiidae > Aphyosemion > Aphyosemion australe. Next base: position 10,879 of record SSNS01000044.1, read on the forward strand.
AGAGAACCTTTTACCCAGGTGGTGAATCTAAACCACACAGAGCAACACAGTCGGTGGTTATTCCTAACAAAGGTACAGCGTGACAGGCGGTATTCCTGCAGCTGCATCAAAAGAAAGCGAGACCGCTGAATAAGTTTCCAGGTAAATTACAGGTTTGGTTCTTGGAGAACTTCATGAACTTTCGGCTCCAGTTGATCTGGTTTATTTCAAAATAAAACCCATGTTGCATCATTCTGTTATTAATGACGGGGATAAGAGTGTGTGATAGTAGGAGAGGACGAGTGTGGCTTTTGTTTACCAGCTCCTCTCTGCATATGCATTGTTATCGCGTGAGCAACGTTGTGAAGACGTTCCACACACGATCTGCAGTCGGTGTAAATGGCTCTCCGTCGTTAAGCTGCACGGATTCTAATCCGGATCTGTTCCGCACTCGGTGTGAACGACGCTTTAGAGATGAGGAGAGGAGCTGCGAGTAAAGCCTAAGTTATGCTTCTCCATCTGCGACGGTATGGAGACACGCAACGCCATTATCCGTCATTGCGAGGGCTCTCCAACAGGTATGCAAGGACGGATGGAGTCGAGCCCACTTTTCTAAACATCTGTCAAACGAGATTGTGATTGGTCAGGATGCCACTTTCTTTAAAATCGTCAACAGCACCACCATTGCGCCCTCAAAAAAAAGTAAACAAGAGTCGAAGATATCTAGCAGCAGACACGGAGCCAATTGAAGAACGTCTCGCGGAAAAACTCTGAAAATATGAACGTTTATTCACCCGTGACCGGAGGAGCATAAAGATACGCAGCAAGCATTTTATTTGGGACGGAAATGACGGGAAACGTGGGCTTAGAGGTGGCGAACACATGAAGAGGTGGAGGAGAATGAGGGACAAATTTGTTCGTGTTAAAAAGTCTCTGAAATACAAAAAAACCACAATATAAACTATAGTAAATGCACCATCCTGGACTGGATATGTGATAGGATACCCCAGAAAAGCGCTACGCCCTCTGATGGCCTGGAGGGGAATTGCCCAGGTGACGGAGAAGTTCAGAGGGAAAACGTCTCCGTTAAAGAGTGTGCATCTCTCCCTAGTGGAGCTGACGGAGAAGCATAAATGATGCGTAACGTGGCTGCTGAGGTGGTTCAACTGATCAGGAACACTCCTGGTAGGAGGAACAGTCCTGGCAGGAGCCCCTGGAGCAGATCCAGAACTTACTGAGGATTATATCCTCTCTGGTTTAGGAATGTTGCTGCAAAGAAGGCTGTCTGGATTTTTCTCCTGGTCATGTGACCTTCTGGAGATGGATGGATGGATCTGAGGTATAGAAACGGGATCCATTTCCAAACCAACCCTCACCCTTGTCCTCTGATTTGAGCGTCTAAACTAAACAAAATAAAAAAAAAGTTTAGTTTGAACTGATCAGAATTTCTCTGATCTCAGATCTTAATTTATTTTCAGACAAACAGAAAGACGGTTTGAAAACTTCCACGACTCCTTCATCCACGCTCCGTATTGTTGTTACTCATCCTAAAAAACAAAATGACTTTGGAAAACGACCGGGCAGTGATCCAATTCAATCAAGTCAAGAAATGAGACGGCATAAATATTCATGACTTCTTTGTTTCCTGAATAGGAAACACCAAACCCCAGTAATTGTTTCTGTGCTGATATATATTTGAAAACAAAAACCGTGTTTGTGGATGTGCTGCAGCGAGCTGTGGAATACATTTCATTCTGAGCAAACATCCAATCAAAACCAGAAACATCCTTGTCAAAGTGAAGCTCTGGCGTCTGCAGGGCTTCAGAGGAGATTAATAATCTGAACGGTTATGAATGTCCTGCAGAGAATCCATAAGGCCACCATCTGTTTCCCTGCTGTCAGGTCAAAGTGTTCAATAAGGAAGATTCAGCTTTTATGTTTAGAGCTCCTGACTTCAGGTCTGGTTTGGGTCAGAAATGCAAATGCTTCTGGATTTTATTCTCTTTATACAAAAGTCTAATTTATTAGGTTTTTTATAGGTTTGTTTTCTGAGGGAGTGTGCAGCCAGAGGTCGTTTCACCGGGTGTTCTAAGGTTTATTAGGAGGGATCTGCTGCAGCGGCAGATCCAGAGTCGGGCACAGAATCTGAAGAAACTCTTAACAAAGTCTGGCTTTGTGCAGCGATGCTGCTTTAACTTTATAAGTCAGTAAACAGTTCAGGGATGAAACAACGAGGAAAGGAGAAAAACCAGAATGAGGAGCACTGGAAACAATAAATACTGAGGAGGGCGTGTCGGACGCTAACGAGGAGCAGGCGTGCTAACGAGGGAGTTCCACCAGGTGTGAGGAGAAAAATCAGACACATCAAAAATGTTAAACTCACCAAATATTCACTCAAGTTAACAGATAAAATCATTAGATCACAAACTTACATTTACTGTACATGAGTAAAGAGGAAGCAGGAGGAAGTAAACATTTACAAAACTAAATTTAATTGTCAAAAACATGAAATAAACTTAGAGTCTGAGCTGCAAACAACATCTATCTCTTATTTTAACTCAAATGAACACAATAACTCATCATTTTATCTTTATAAGTGTTTTAAATTAATTTATAATTGAACATTTTTATCTCCTCATCCACATTGTTCCAGTTTTACTCCATTCACTGAGCTGCACTTTTCCTACACTTCACAAACGCCACTAATAAACAAAAATCAAACATAATTCTCAGATTTTACTCAAGTTAGTTAAAAAGATTTTTTACCTCTAGCTATATTCAGTGCGTAGCATCTGTATGCTAACGTGGTCACAATGACGCTGCCTGGTGAAATGACTGCTGTTAGCATAGCGCTACTGTTGGGATGTGAGTAAAAAGCTAGATCAGCAGATCCTGCACCACCACAGATGAAAGCCATTAACGTGGTTTGAGTAGCAGCACAGGTGCAGCTTTGAATCATTCATAGATTTTAGGCTAATTTAGCCGTGAGAGATATTAGGTACACCCACTGACTGAGTTACGTAACGTTTGAAAGCAAACGAGGGAGTTTTTCACCTTTAAAAGAGATTCATCTGTAACACGAGCTTAATAATATTGATGATATTAATTAGGTAGGTTCATCGACAGAGCCTAATGGTGAACAAACCACAACAACGGGTTTTTTTTGGTTTGTAAAAATGTGTAATGAATGAAAACAATAAGTAAACAAACACAAAACTTCAATCAGGCTTCTGCAAATGGAATAATAATAACACAGTCCAAACTAAAGTGCTCCCAATGGAAGGAAATAGATACTCAATCTATTCGTAAGTCTGGACCTCAGCAGGTCAGTAAGTCATCTGATTACTTTCAGTTTATCCAAATAGTTGCAATCCAATCAGACAAGAGAGGTTCATTTGTAGTTCATCCAAGCAGCAGTGAAACACAAACCTTCTACCACGGTGTAGCGGTGTCTGGATGGCTCGCCATTCCAGTAATCAGCGACTAAAACCTGACCTAACTAGATGACAGAACCATAAAGCAACATTAATCATTGGGCTACATAGGTCTGAGTAGCATGATAGCAATTCCTGCACATTTCCATCGTGACTATTCAAGAAGGCATGACTTTGTGTTTCCAAGTAATCATCAAATATATGAGTCCCATTCACCAAGTTTAGTAGTTAGCAGTAAAATAATCCATAACAAGACATGTGTTACATTAGCTTCAACTTCCTGTGTAGCATTAGCATTGTTGTGAAACAACGCTAACACCCTGTACCATTAAAATCCTAAAAAAACAAACAATTCAGCAACTCGCCGTCCAAGCTTCCACACTTCCACACCTCAACTAGCGTTCCTGTCCAGTGGTGCGAGTGCGTTGGGTGTCCAGAATCTCAAGTGTGAACCATGACTCCACCCCTTCTCACCCTTGATCTGCACTGTTATTACCCACAATCCATTGCTGCGTGGGAATGAATAAATATTGTTGTGTACATATGTGATTACAATCAAAGGTTTCTCTATTGGAAAAATGCACTTTGTGTTCGTTGAAAAATATCGATAACGGTGTCGATGTGTATTTTTGGACACGACATGTCAACAATTCAATCACAGCGACCTGCATCCCCACTTAAGAAGTTTCGGTCCATGACACAACGCTCACTCCCTGTCCCAATTCAGCAATTATTTACACACTTGTTTACTGTGCATTAGAAGCCTTACTTGCACACCCACCAAGTGCACTTTGCAAAGGAATGTAGGTTTGTAGATATCTGACCTGAAAAGCTGTGATCATTTTCACCTCCCTCAGCCTCACAAGGCAGCTTGTGACAAACATACAGCAGCTCAAAATGTGCACAAATCTGTTTATCACACATTTCCTAAAGTTCACAAGCTGAAAAACCCATGAAGATACAATAACTAGAAAATTCCTGAAGAAATTCTGAAGGGACCGGCCAGGTTTTAAAGTATCCTGCTGTGCCATTATGAGGAGTGTGATCAAATTAAACAAAGTTAAACTCTGATTTAATGCACGCTTCCCCAGACCTCAGACTCTCCTTCAGGTAGCGGACCTCGTTCTCTGTTTCTTTTATTCCCAGGGGAGGGTTGAACCGGACACACTTTAACATGGTCACAAATACGCTCCAAAAACGACCATGATTCATCAGTTTCAGTTAACTTTATATAGCAGAAATGCAGAGGAAACGATACAAAAACACAGCCCTGGACCCTAAAAACCACCACAAGTCATAAACATTCCAAACAGTTCTCTCAAACTGCTGCCTGCATCACTTTTATTCCCCTATACGCTCTGCCTCACCCACGCTATGAACAGGGCCTTCCTCTCCAATGTATCAGTTATCAAGAAGGCTATGGGTGAGACTCAGTGATGCCAAGATCTCATTCTACTGAATAACAGCTCATGTTTAAATTACTCTGATGTGCTTGTGGCAGAAAGAGAACAAACAACCCCAACTTTATGTATAAAGATAGAGGTCAGAGCAGGTCAAGCGCCAATAACAACAATAATAACAAGGAACATCTTAGGCTACAGGTGTTAAAGCAAGATTTAAAGGTCTGGTTCACTGAAAAAAAACATTTTTAATTATTATTTCTGATTCTAATCAGTCACTCTGAGTTTTTCATGCAGGCTGAACATGAAAATAGTCTCCTCCACCTATCTCCTGCATTAGCTTCTGATAGAAAATAGACGGTGAAACTCTAGGATTAGAAAATCCTGACAGATCTACGTCACACTGTCACTGAACACTCTTGTCGTGATTTGGCGCTATATAAATAAACTGAATTGAATTGAATTGAACATTTATGGACTCACCCATCTTGACTCACGACGGGGAAGGCTGTTGTTGGTTTAGCGTCCAGGAAACAGCAGAGAACGTCTCGGCTGGTAGAAGCTAACCGTTAGTGTAACACTGTTGGAAATGAAGGGCCAACTCATCTCCTGTGCAACACATTTATTTGCAGAAATCTGCAAAAACAGAAAACAGCAGTTCAACAGGAGCTACTCGGTAGTCGGTGCGCAGTCTGCTCTCTACTGACTTCTTCTGCCAGAACAAAACATTGATACTGTATAACATTAGCTCTGTAATACTTGAACACTTTCTACCATCACAGATCTTACATTCTCTATATTTATACATATTTCTACCCCAATGCATCATTCTTATAAACTGATTGAAACAAAAAAAAAACATTTGTTCTTGCTGTCTAAACAAATATAATGAACTCGAATGAAAAATCCACGGTTTTATAGTGCTTTCAAAATTCTGTTTTAACTATTTTTACCCTTCTTATCTATCACTGTTATGAACTATATCAATTTAAATCAATTTTAATTAAATGCATTTTACCTTTTCTCCAAATCATTCCGAAATTATACAGTGCATTTCTAATCCACAAACAACTGTATAAACAATACAGACTCACAATAGTTCAACAACAGGATCCGAACAGCCACAGCCCGCAGCCATATGCTACTCAGCTTAACTTAGCTCAGTCTTTAGCTCAGCTCCACAGCTTATGCACACTTATCCACAGCCGCTCGTCATATTACCCATTTACTCCCATAAACATAGGCTTTGACCACCAACTAGTCTTTTACTGACATTCTTTGCACTTTCTAGTGGTCAAGTTATCACTTTTCCCTCCATAAAGACACTGAACAGTCCTCTGCTTCATCCCAGCGGACTACGAGTATTTTACTTCCACATGGTGATGAAGC
>SSNS01000044.1:17108-43604 GCA_006937985.1 Aphyosemion australe
TTCACAGCTGAAAAAAAGATCTTTACAGCCTGGTTCAATTTTCCATTTTGTGTTTAATAGGTCTAGTTTATAGTCCTGACAACTCTGAGGGGGGTGGATTTTTTTGTAACTCTTTCGTTTAGGTGTAATAAAATGCTTGAAATTATGAATAATTAGATTTGATTGACAGGAAGCATGAGCGTCAGAGCAAGCGTTAGAGCTAGCTTCAGAGCTAGCATAAGCAGCTAGCTCCAAGGAAGGCCTCAGCCTCACGTTAATAGATGTTCGGCCATTTCAACTCTGAACTTTAGTTGTGTTTTCTGCGTGTTCGTGTTTGGATGTTAATCATGGAATTATTTGGACAAAGAGGGAAAGCTGTGGAATTATTTGCACCAAGAGACCATCCAAGAAGTCTCTGCTTCATTTTTATCAGTAAGTAAAATTATATTTCTGTACTTTATTTCGCTGGTTGAATGGGGGAAGATGCTTTGTGTTTAACATAACACTGCTTGGTCAAAGATGGGTTGAAATATGTGTTCGTGGGGCTGACTGGGTACCGTAACTCGAGCTAGGTAAGCTAACCGAGGCTAGCTGAGGCTTCGGGACGAAGATCCACGAGGTCATCGCTGCAGAATGGAGGTTTGCCGAGTTTGGGCAACGTGCCTCTCCTTTTACCAGCAGCGGCCTGCGATCAGAGATCCGCGAATGTGCCGCTTAATCCTTGCGGAGGCATGCAGTCCAGCGAGGCGGGCGCCCGACCTCTCTACACACAGGCAGCCGCACACTCCCTTCTCCCGAGGGAGCTGGGACGCGCGGCTGCTTGACTACCGTCTGACGCTGTGGTTGTAGCCTGTGGAACTCTCTGACGGAGACTACAGAAACAATCCAGCTGTTTGAGCTGATCTGGTTACACTTTGGAGTCGCTCAACTGCGTTTCTCTTGCTAAAAGCGCCCGAAAAACTCCACTAGCTTCGAGTTAGCATGCCGCTAAGGTCCCGCTGATCTGCCCCGGAGTGGAGCGGAGCGGGACATCGTGTAAGCAGCCAGCGTGCACGGCTCCGATCGCAGAGGTCTGAGGCTCTGCTTGTATTTTTACAGTCCATATTACAGCTCCACAGACGACCAACGCTGCTGCCTTGCACGGAAGCCAGACAGCTGCGTGGTTCGCTGTCTCGGTTCTCCATCTTAGCTTCGTGTGTTAGCTCAGTTTAGCTTCCTACATTGGTTTTGTTATCGCCAACCCTCACTGCCCCACCCTCAGCTCCACCTCTTTTCCTATTTATGGATTGTCTGGACGTGAAGAAACGTGTGTCACGGCCAAAATGGAGGCGGTGGGAACCTCCCATTTTGCATCATTCTGAATATGTATTTCCAAATGGGCGGGCTATGTCCATAGATTTATATGTCGATGGTATAGACCATAGAACTATTATAACTTAAAAAGCCATAATATGTCCCCTTTAAGACGCTGACCAAGGACCAAAACCAACAGAAGCTGGTAAAAACTCTGCAGTTCTGGCACCTAAAGGTTTTTGTTTTTCTTTTACTGCAAAAGTTCCTGCAGAAAACTGGAAGCATCACAAAACTTCAAGAATTATTTTAAACTTCTGCAAAAAATAAACAAACATGAGAAGAAGAAAAGCCAACAGAGGCACTCCAAAAATCAGGAAAACTATAGAAATAAACCCCTGGTACCAGCCACAGACCTTCCTCACACGGCTACCTGCAGAGAACCTTTTACCCAGGTGGTGAATCTAAACCACACAGAGCAACACAGTCGGTGGTTATTCCTAACAAAGGTGCAGCGTGACAGGCGGTATTCCTGCAGCTGCATCAAAAGAAAGCGAGACCGCTGAATAAGTTTCCAGGTAAATTACAGGTTTGGTTCTTGGAGAACTTCATGAACTTTCGGCTCCAGTTGATCTGGTTTATTTCAAAATAAAACCCATGTTGCATCATTCTGTTATTAATGACGGGGATAAGAGTGTGTGATAGTAGGAGAGGACGAGTGTGGCTTTTGTTTACCAGCTCCTCTCTGCATATGCATTGTTATCGCGTGAGCAACGTTGTGAAGACGTTCCACACACGATCTGCAGTCGGTGTAAATGGCTCTCCGTCGTTAAGCTGCACGGATTCTAATCCGGATCTGTTCCGCACTCGGTGTGAACGACGCTTTAGAGATGAGGAGAGGAGCTGCGAGTAAAGCCTAAGTTATGCTTCTCCATCTGCGACGGTATGGAGACACGCAACGCCATTATCCGTCATTGCGAGGGCTCTCCAACAGGTATGCAAGGACGGATGGAGTCGAGCCCACTTTTCTAAACATTTGTCAAACGAGATTGTGATTGGTCAGGATGCCACTTTCTTTAAAATCGTCAACAGCACCACCATTGCGCCCTCAAAAAAAAGTAAACAAGAGTCGAAGATATCTAGCAGCAGACACGGAGCCAATTGAAGAACGTCTCGCGGAAAAACTCTGAAAATATGAACGTTTATTCACCCGTGACCGGAGGAGCATAAAGATACGCAGCAAGCATTTTATTTGGGACGGAAATGACGGGAAACGTGGGCTTAGAGGTGGCGAGCGCATGAAGAGGTGGAGGAGAATGAGGGACACATTTGTTTGTGTTAAAAAGTCTCTGAAATACAAAAAAAACACAATATAAACTATAGTAAATGCACCATCCTGGACTGGATACGTGATAGGATACCCCAGAAAAGCGCTACGCCCTCTGATGGCCTGGAGGGGAATTGCCCAGGTGACGGAGAAGTTCAGAGGGAAAACGTCTCCGTTAAAGAGTGTGCATCTCTCCCTAGTGGAGCTGACGGAGAAGCATAAATGATGCGTAACGTGGCTGCTGAGGTGGTTCAACTGATCAGGAACAGTCCTGGTAGGAGGAACAGTCCTGGCAGGAGCCCCTGGAGCAGATCCAGAACTTACTGAGGATTATATCCTCTCTGGTTTAGGAATGTTGCTGCAAAGAAGGCTGTCTGGATTTTTCTCCTGGTCATGTGACCTTCTGGAGATGGATGGATGGATCTGAGGTATAGAAACGAGATCCATTTCCAAACCAACCCTCACCCTTGTCCTCTGATTTGAGCGTCTAAACTAAACAAAATAAAAAAAAAGTTTAGTTTGAACTGATCAGAANAGCCTGATCCGCTGCTGTGACTGTCCAATCACAGCTCCCTATAGTTTTGGTTGGGCCAAACAGCGCTCTATATTTTGGGCCAGTCAGAGAGCGGGAGTAGCTGATGACGTCAGCGCTGCGGCCGCGAACACAAACAACATGGCGGCAACGCAGAAACCACATTCGTTTGAAACGGCTTTGTCATCAACATTGGATTATTTAGACTCCAACGTGCGTAAGTCTGTCTGATATACTTAGTAGTAATGGTAAACTCGATTCTTTATAATGAATCGAGTTTGAATGAGTCACTCACCAAAATGAATCGGGTTTTCGAGTCATTTGAGTCACTGAGTCAGTTGCCCAGAGTGCAAAAAAAATCTACATTTTCACTCAAACTTAATTTGCTCCTCTTTCTATGTAAATCCTACTGCTAAGATGAGTGATTAAAAAAAACTATCAAGTTTATTCACTGAAATTCATTTTTTAAAATAGTGGTGGAACTGAAATATTATATTTGTTCTGCTTATTATCTCTGCAAAAAGAAAAAGGTGTAGACTGAATATGGCGTCAGTCACACTATCAAAGTTCAGCTCAGGTGAAGGAGCGACTCTTCCCCTGTAACAGCCTGAGTTTCTGCAGCTGACAGCCAGGAGGGAGAGGTGAGTGAGCTTGTAGTACCGCGAGCTTCCACTGGGGGACTCCTATGAGCTGAAACCCGGGTGGGAGTAGTGAGTGATCCATACCGCGAGCAGCGTGAGTCATGACTCATGAGCTAAGCCAGGTTAGCGGTACTGCGAGCCTCCACTCCAATGAGTCAGTGCGTTTACATGCACATCAGAAAACCGAACTTTTGCCCTAAAAAGACTAACATCGGTTTTTTTAAATGCATGTAAACGCGTTAGTCTGGCTGAAGGTGAATTTCTTCTAATCTGGCTGAAGCACCCAGATAATGCGGTAGTTATCTGACTTCCTTCTGCATGTAAACGGGTCAGCCGAGCTGAACCGAGTAGACGCTCGCGTTCCGGAAGTGACGCGACCAGAGTAGCGCTCGTCTGATAACATCACCGCCACAACGTACCACGCGTAACAACATCTAACAGCGCAGTACGTGCCAATAAGCTGTGCTGCAGCATTGTTGTCCATTCTTTCATCTGCGGTGCATATCCTGTTTCAATTCCGTCTCATTTACTTCCGCCAGCGTTTGTTTACAAGTTGTGTTGCTACAAGCTAACCGGAAGTGACGCGTCCTCAGTAGCGCTCGTCTGATCACCGCCACAATTCAACACGCGTAACAACATCTAACAGCGCAGTACGTACCAATAAGCTGTGCTGCAGCATTGTTGTTGTCCATTCTTTCATCTGCGGTGCATATCCTGTTTCAATTCCATCTCATTTACTCCTGCCAGCGTTTGTTTACAAGTTGTGTTGCTACAAGCTAACCGGAACAATGCCCGACATGAAAGGGTGCATGTCGCCCCCTACTGTACCGGAGTGGAACGAACTTCATTTGCGAGGTCGGTTTTCTAAAGCGCATGTAAACGAGGATAAAGACTCGCAGCTTATTATCATAAGTTCGACCTGGATCGACTTAGATGTTGATACTGCACATGTAAACGCACTGAGTGACTGGTTTGAGCTGAAACCCGCGAGGGAGGGGGTGAGTGACTCTGAGTGAGGCCCGCTACGGAGGAACTGAATTGTTCATGCTATGATTTAGCACCGGACATTTTAAGCTAGCTTTCAGGAAGGGAGGGGGTGAGTCGTGAGTGATTCGAACGTGCTGTTAGCAGACCGATTCTACTGGGAACTAATGAGCTTCCATGCCAGAGCAGGTAAGAAAATGCTTTTATTAAGAAACTGGCAGTTATTTTTTTCCACAATTTTAATGATAAGCTAGTAGGGATGTGAATCTTACAACAACTCACGATTTGATTCGATTCCGATTCTCTGGGTGCCGATTCGATTCAGAATCGATTCTCGATTCTCATTGATTCACAATCAATATTGACAAAGAGTGTCAGTTCCAGAATTAACTACTTTCTTCTGCAAGTTAGCAAAAGCTATAGGAAATTGTTATTTTAAAAAAACTGGTTGTGTTCAAGAAAATGCAAATTTACAAGGTAAAATAAAATGATTCTAAAACTGTAAACAGAATCTTTTGATGAAAGGGCAACATTTATTTTTGCTTACCTTGTAAAATTTAACACATCTTTACAGTTACCTAATAGTAGCTTTGAAAGTAATGCAGTCAAATACTTTCAAGTAGGCCTATGTGTGGCAACAAAGTTTAACATAATGAAGACTAACAGGCACTAATTAGTCTTAACAAGCATCAATTATTCCCGGTGCACTCGGCATGAAACAACAGTCAAACTAAACAGGATAACACCATTTAAACATTATAAAACATAGTGAACTTACTTCTTGACTCATAAAACGCACACAGGACAATAATAAAGGTAAGTCTCTGTCGTATTTCAGCAGATTTTCAGCGTAGGAGCACACAGCAGAGCAACTAGCGCCGGTGCCAGCGATGATGCGTTCAGGGACGCTCGGAAATGCGGCAGTTTACATAAAGGCTTTCAGACAGAATCGATTCTGAACCTTTATGAATCGATTCTGAATCTTTAAAAGTAAGAATCACGATTCGAATGCGAATCGATTTTTTCAGGCACCTCTATAAGCTAGATATATCTCTACTAATTAAATTAGTTTGCTAACAGTAACAGGGACGAGTCAGTAAATGAGTCAGTTGGGATTGTGACTCGTGATTCATGAGTCAGTAAAGTGATTAAGTATTGAACGATTCGTTCATGACTCGCACATCACTAATACTTAGCAGCTTCATATTTTTATCAAACAAAGTAGTGCAATGTCCCAGTACACCTGATTCCCATGTTTTTCATACAAAAACGACAGAAATCATTGATGTTAGACGCCATTGCTGCCTCCCGCTTTTCCGTCTCTGATTACGTCATGTTGTTCATTACTCTGATTGGTCCTAGCGCTATCCAATTGTGTGCTGACATTTTGAAAGACAACCGTAGATCCCGCCTCACGACTGAGGGCCGTCAATGGTTCGTGGCCAGACTATAAATACACATATATAGGATGGCTTGCCAGGCTAGCTGAGATCAGCTTTGAAATCACAATTAAAAATATCTCAATAACTAAAATTAATAATTTTCCCGTAAGCGTTGGCTCCTCATGTCTGAAAAATGTTTAAAACTCAGATAATTATTCAGCTTCTGCTTAAAAATTATTTTAATCTTTTAATTCTGTCAAATCCAACAGTGAACGATTCTGAATAAACACCAGAACCAATCAGTGAAGTTTATTTTTTCATTACAGAGTCAAACAGACACGGAAATCGCTGCAGATGAAGTAAAAATTCTGAGCGGCGCTGCTTCTCAGGCTCACGAAAGCCATCTTTGATCCCACATCCGTCTCCTGTCATGCCCACACTTAACTGCAAACAACACAGAACACAAGCGTGCTCTAAATGTGCCGGGTAATTGGTGTACCTTTCTGTCATCGCATGAATTATTCATTTCTGGAAGTTGTGTCTCCGTGTTGTAGTTACCTCGTCTAAAATGGTCTGAGCAGAGATTTATCACTTCGCCTGCTGTCAAATGAGAATATATTAAAGTGAGTTTTGTGGATCGCGCTGGAGATAAGTGCCACATTTATAAAGCCCCCGGAGAGATGATGACAGCTGATAATTTGCTTTCTTGATACCTGCCCTGACGCTGACGTTCTCTCTGGTTTGCTAAATGTCTCCGATAAATTTGAATATTTGTTTTGTCGGGAGCGGAGTAGAAGTTTTTTGTGGAGGGCAGTGACTGTACATGAATAATGGAGGTAACAACCCACACAGATGAAATGACTGGGATTAGAACCGACACCATGAATTTGGTGACTCAACAGGAAATCTATGACTCTTATTGAATCATTTGATCATTTTACCGATCAGCCAAACTGAATTTAAACATCTGAAGAAGTAAAAATAAACCAGAAGTCAGACCTGGTTCTTCGTTAGCTCCACCAGCGTAAACAGTTTCTAACCTTCAGCTGAAAAGGAAACAGGTTGTTGACGTGAAGGTCACTCACCTGTTTGTTTTTGACAACCCTCCATCCTGATGCCCTTTTGGATCTAATCAAGGCTCCTGACAGCCTGGTGACGATTTTAGTTTTACTCTGCTCTGACATTTCACTTATCGCACCAGCTGATGACATGGCCTTCTTAACGGCAGAAAATGTCCGGACCTGAAAATCCGCTCTCATCGTTTTATCAGCAGACATCGATGTGAGGATCGTCTCTTTAATTTTTCTGGTGGTTTTGACTCAATTTGGTGCGTCGGGTCAAGTGAGACGTTTCAGAGATTACAGACGGACGCCTCCCTCACAAGCTGGCTGGAATATAGAAGGACAGATGTGAAAGAAAAGTGTTCCAGAGCAAACTTTACCGTATCTGAAAATAACAGATCAGAATAGAAAAGTGAGGAAATGTTGGTGTGACAGCAGCAGTTACAAGAAATCTAGACAAACAGGAGCCAAAACAAAATGATTTTGCTCTGCATGTCGGTCTAGCCACGCTCCGTAGGAGCCTCAGCAGCCTGGACCAGTCTTGTGGCTAGCCAATCACAGCGCTCTATTGGCTTGGTGGGCGGGATGTTCCTGCGACTGACTGAAACTAAGATGGCGACGGCTTGGAAAGGGTGAACTTTGGACTATTTAGACTTGAGATTTTCTTTGAGTCAAGAGCAGATAGAAGTACTTAAGTCCTTTATTTAGAAAAAGGATGTATTTGCATCTTCTTGACTAACATCCGTAACGGTGAGTACCTCACATTGTCCGATGGCGTGCAGAGACAGTTTGAAAGACAACAGTAGATTCCGCCCGACGATTGAGATGTGTCTACGGGTCGTGGACAGACTAAATATTCACATATATAGGATGGCGTGCCAGGCTAGCAATTATAGGAGCAAAATAGGAGAGTGAAAATAGAGAATAAAGAGTAACTAAAAGTTAAAGAGAAAAAATTAGGGGTGGGAATTTAACGAATTAATTATGATTCATTAATTAGAAAATAATAACGTGTTAATTAAAATTAACGCAACCCTTTGGGCCCGAGGGTCCAATTGGGGGATGGTGAGGTTTAGCAGCAAAATACATGCCCTAAATATCAATAAATAAAGTCAAGCTGCACCTCTAAAACAATGTCAGAATCTTGGCTACAAGACCGTGCAAACCTTTTTTATGTGCTCCAAGCAAAACTAATTAATTAATTGGCCTCTAATAATTAGATTAAATGTTTTAATCGAGTCCCACCCCTAGTAAAAAACAAGAAAACAACACAGAAATCCTCAAAATAAGATTCTCCAAATGAATGTTTGGGTATTTTGTGATTTTATAGTTTACATTGACTGCTTCTTGGCTTTTAAGATCATTAACAAGTAGATTTAACAGACAGTGGCTTAACTCACAGCAACTCTCTCAAACTCTTGGATTATATGTGTGGATCATTGATCCATTGGTCTACCTTAGATCTGCATTGGAGAGTTCTCCTACTGCCAGAGAACCTCCAGACTGAGGTGACAAAGAGGCATCCTGGTCAGATACCTCAGACTCCTCAGCTGAAGAGGACCAATGTCTCTACTATTTCAGCTACTTGTGTAGAAGAAAATCAAATCCTGAAATTCATGATCACAGAAGGTTGGAACACACAAGTAAACTGAAAGCCAACTTCTGTTGACCGACCAAAGCAGTGCAGACAAAACTATGACCCATCTATCCAGCTCTGCCGTCACTTAACAAAATACCAGGACACAGGTGGGCATTCCACTTTTGTCCCATTGAGAACCATTTCCTCTGTTTTGAAGGACCAGACTTTTATTCCATATTGAAGACGCCAACAGAAAAAGAGCAAAGCGTAGCAATGAGACCATCAGCATCCCAAACAAACATCTGCCTCATCCTACACAGGGATCATGTCCATGAACACCAAAAAACAGGATTAAAAACCTTAATGAAGTCCAGCCTGCACTGAGACTGATTTTGCCTCATTGCCAAGAATGTGGACGCTGATCCTTTTCTGATTGTAGAGACCAGAAAGTCTTTAAAATGGTAAGTGGCTTGTTTTTACATAGCAACTTATAGGGTTCTACAACCCCCCAAGGTGCTTTACAACACAACCATCATTAACCCATGCACACACACATTCACACACTGGTGGTGAGGCGCTACGTTGTAGCTACAGCTGCCCTGGGGTGCACTGGCAGAGGCCACCGGTCCCTTTGATCACCATCAGCAGGTAAGGAGGGTTAGGTGCCTTGCCCAAGGACGCAACGACGGCAACAAACTGAGCGGGGCTCGAACCTGCAACCCTCCAGTTATGACGTACGCACTTAACTCCAACATTCCATAGGCTGGCCCAGACCTCACACCTCTCAAAGACCTGAACCAGATCCTTCACCATGGAACAGGGACCGTCCAGGTCCCAGTAGAGGAGCTTCAGCCAGACTCAGCCCAATAAGAAAAGAAGCCACCTCCACGTTTGCAACCATCAGAAATGCCCCTAAGAGTCCAGTGTTTAACAGTCAAAAGGCCAAAAAGGCTCCATATTTGTTTCCATCCCTCTGGATCTAAAATCGATGAACAACCCTGAGATCTAACAGCTTTTTTAAACATGAACCTTTTGTTATTTGTCGGTATTCTAAGGAGCAAACGCGTTCCTAGATGTAATAAATTACAGCGCTTCATGCATCATGAGATAAATGCTCAGTTTTCCTTCCATGTGATTTACACAGGCTGAGTTTTCAAAACGACCGCTGCCATAAATCATGTTCCGTTTTACTAAAACTCCCCATAAAAGCGGCCGGATCTCAGACTGATGTGAGTTATTGGTGAGAAGATTAAACAGCAGGTGATACCTTTTGGTTTACAGCTGCAGTCATGTGTAGAAAACGCCAGCTTCAGGCTTTTTCCTGTATCTCATGTATCCTGATCTGATTTTCTTTGTGAACAGCTGCTTTTTGGTCCTTGTGAGTGGCTGAAGAAGTAGCACCTTTTGTTTTTGCTGATGTAAAACGAGCCTCCTACAACATTAATTAACACCACGGCTCATGATGGATGACCTCAGCTGAGGCTGCGTAGTTCCCATTCATCACGGCACGTGGGAGGACGGGACTCCAGATCTTTTATTTCACACTTTTGTCTCAACAACACAAACTCATGTGGTGGTTTTTTTTTATTCTCCTGTAATCAAAACATAAAGATGATGCATCGTCAGAGCTGGAACTGATGGCTGTTTAACATTTCTGGGGTCTGTTGTGAGACATCTGATCTATCGCAGGCTATAAATCTTTCTTCTTCAGTAATGAACTCTGCAAAGATGATCCGTCTTCTTTTCTACTGCTGAAGAATTGTTTCAGATAAGTTTGACATCAAAAATAATCAACAGAATATAAAACATCTGAAACGATTCCAGCCTGGCTTTAACTTTAGATGAGTCACCGTTTACAACAGGATTCTGTAACGTCACTAATCATTCACTCGCTCATCAGGAGCAAGTTTAGAGTTGTTTGATTTGAAGCTCAAATTCTGGATGAATCTTAATCGATCCTAAAAAAATGATCTCCTTCAATCAGAAAAAAAAACATGACAGAAGATTTAGTTTGCATTGATTTTTATTCTAGTAAAGAAATTCATACCATCATCGTAACAGCAGAGTTTTAGGCCCAGTAGCTGTGAGGGTCATAATTCAATGCACTTTTTACAAATAATAATATTAATATTAGCATAGCAATGATACATGATGGTGTTAATCAATACATTTGCAGTGGTCTTTAGTAGGAATGAATGTCTTGTAATTTGCACTTGGGGAGAAAAAAGCTCAGATGCGCCTGTTTCAGGAAGTACAACTCAGCTCAGACGACAGGATTTGGATTCTTACTTCCTGATATTCAGACATCTCTCCTCTGAATGGCTAACAGCAACACGACTCTACCACTGACTCTGTTTGCTCTGCAACATTGATGTTTTATCTCCGCAAATAACACAAGCCTGGAGGAGTTCTGCTGTGTGGTGGAGTTGCTAATGCTAACGGTTAGCTTCTACTAGTCGAGACGTTCTCTGCTGTTTCCTGGACGCTAAACCAACAACAGCCTTCCCCGTCGTGAGTCAAGATGGGTGAGTCCATGAATGTTAAGTGACAGTGTGACGTAGATCTGTCAGGCTTTCACCCCTGCGTCACACTGGAAGCATCAGCGGCGCGGACCAGTTTACTCGCGAGCTTTGCTGAGCGCAAATCCACACCGGGAGAGTCTCAGCCGCGAAGCAGCTTCTCCGCCGTCCTCTTCGCTGGAATTGTGAGATCACAAAATCCCTTGAGACTTTAAAGGTCACGGTTTGTTTATGTCATCTGCCATTAAACCAAAAAGAAGAAGGAAATCATGTTTGATGTCATATATAATGTTGTTCCTCTCCACTGCCAGGATTAAACCCATGAAAAAAACACAGTTGCACTTATTGAACGATGCGGTAAGTAACTAAGCCGTGAGGTCACATGTATAGACATAATCTACATAGCTATGAAATTGCATTGCTACAATAATCTTTTATTTTGAAAATTACAGGAAGTTTTACACTGAAACCATGTGTGATTTCCTATCTAGCCCTATGCTATCTGCGGAAACCCAATCCTATCCTTAGCGGTGCGGCGTGCCGCTTCTGGGACGCGCCTGAAAATTTCTGCGCCTCGGCTCGTTTGGATCACCCTCACAGACTAGAATGGATTCTATTTGAAGCAGAGACATTTCGCGCCGCTGGTGCTTCCAGTAGAAAGTAGGGGTCAGTCTATTTTCTATCAGAAGCTAATGCAGGAGATAAGTGTAGGAGACTATTTTCATGTTCAGCCTGCATGACAAACTCAAAGTGGCTGATTAAAATCAGAAATAATAATAAAAAAATGTTTTTTCAGTGATCCACACCATGAACTTTGTATTAAAACATCTTGTTATAATATATTTACTTTTTTATTTTTTGCACATTTCAATAAGATGCAGGGACTAAGATCAGCTCTACTAAACTGTTGACCTGCCAGTTAAAGAGTTAACGAGTTTGACCTTTTGTTCCATGATGTGTTTAGTATAATTCTAAAGCAGCTTCCTTCACGCTTCAGCCCATCTGAGCGGATAAACATAACCAACCAACTGTGTGTCATTTTTAACCTGGAAACTTTCAAACACCATCTGCAAGCGTGTCTGAAAAAGGCCCTGAGTGGTGAAATCCCACGTGCCTAGGATCCTCGGTGCAGGCATCATGCTGAGCGAACTGCCTGTTCCTCCCGTAGCTGACTGACGCGCTGCCACTCAGATCCATGATGGGAACCATGTCTATGTATTCCTTCTAATATAGCGTGTAATAAAAATAAGTTTTCTACAGAGGCCAGTGCCTCAGCTATTCAGCAGTGAACATAAAGAGCGATTTATTAATCACCACACAGATTCAGTCATGTTGCTCCTGCTTTAACATTAACCTTTATTAACTGTGTTTGCAAACTTCTGCAGATCACCTTTTACTTCTAGCCTTTTCAAGCCAACAGCAGCTAAATTATTAATATAATCTAACTTGTTTTTTCTACTTTGTACCAAAATGGGTTTATCCTAGCCTGGCAAGCCATCATATATATGTGAACCATTGAGCGAGCTCTGTCATGGGGTGGAATCTACTGTTGTCTTTCAAACTGTCGCCGCATGCTATTGGACAATAACCAACGTGACGTACTCGCCGCTACGGATGTCAGTCAACGGGGCAGTCCGCTATACAGTGGCGACTCCAAGGGGTGGCCAGGGGTGGCCATGGCCACCCCTTGGAAAATTGCTGGCCACCCCAGGGAAGACCAGTTTTCTTATTAAATCGTGTTGATATTCACTCAAACCATAAATTAATCTTATTTAATCCAGATATAAATGTAAAACCCAATAAAATAATTATACAATGAATGAGTAAATAAATAATCAGAATAAAAAATGTATATATGTTTCTGCTGTTCACCATTTAAAAAGAAAAACTTTATATTTCTATCATTTTTTGTGAAGACAGCAACAGGCGAATAAAAAAATTTAATTCTAAAATAAATATGGAAAAAACATTTAAAATAACTGAAATGTAATTTTCTGAATTATTTGTTTCTCAAATTTGAGTTGTGTTTTGGATGCATATTGTTTTATAATAAAAAAGAATAAAAGAGCATGCAACGCATGGCTGCAGGCTAAACTCTCCCGAGTTACCACAAGGACCAGTTTGATGTGCCACCTCAAACTTTTCTCTGGCCCCATCTGGCCACCTTTATCAAAGTTTTCTGGGGGCGCCTCTGTGCCATAGACTGTCAAAGAAGATGCAAATACGTCCTTTTTCTAAATAAAGGACTTAAAGTGACTGTGTGTATTTTTCCTGACAATAGGGGGCAGTATGTACCTGAATCACTGCAATCAAGCAGTATTTTTGTGTTTAAGTAAAAAAAAAAGTATGTATATATATATATATATATATATATATATATATATATATATATATATATATATATATATATATATATAAAGGCTCAACATGATAACATACGTATATTAAATAACACTTTTGTCAATAATTTATTTTTCAGAAATGATGTTTCTGAATTAAAAGAAGCTTTAGGTCCATCTCTGGAGGAGGACCAGACTGGGTTTTAGAGTTCTGGGCTGCTGCCATCGTCCAGTGACAGCTGACCGTCAGGAGAATGAAGTTGGGTCTTTTAGTCGTTGCACTGGGATGACCCCGCTAATGATTATCTGTTACTTCTGCCACTGTGAGATAAATTGAGCTGGCCCCAGAGAAACTGGAGGTGTGTCATTGTGGTATTTAAATTTCAGGTCACAGAAGCCTGTTTGGTTCCAAACATCCCAGAGGGGGTCATATACATCCCACAGCCTGTTTTTAAGATTGAATACACTTAGCTGGAAGAGTGAAAGAGCCACCGCTGCCGTAAGAATACACAATCATCTGAAGCATTCATGCATAAAGATGCTTAAACTGTCCCTCAGGTAACCAAAGACACACACACACACACACATGCAAGCACACCCACACATACACACACATGCATGCACGCACACACACACACACACACACACGCACAAACAGAGTCTCAAAAATCCTCAAAAGCAAAGAAATCAAGGACATATTAATGTAAGTTTACTTACCTGGACGTGATTTGCTGTTTCTAACATTCTTGCAGAATATTTACTTTTTTATCTTTTCAAAGGAAAAGTCCCTTTTATAAAAACTAAAACTATAATTTTAACATTTGCAGCATCTATATCTGGGCAGCTGTGGCTACATTATAGCTCATCACCACCAATGTGTGAATGGGTGAATGATTCACTGTAAAGCGCTTTGGAGTCCTCTGACTCAGAAATGCACCATACAAGTGCAGGTTATTTACCATTCATTATTCATAAAAGCAAAAGACAAAATGGTGACAAAAGGGTAAAAAAGAAGGGGAAACGTTTTAACCACAACCTACAAATCAGTAAATTCATGTAGAAAACATCTGAAGAAATAATAAAATCAGGTAAAATAATAAATAAACCCCAGGTCTTTTAGGTTGAAGTCTAAACACCTTTATGGAAAACAAATCCAAATTTACCAGGTGAGTCAGTCAGTCTGAGTAAAATTTACAGGAGAAGAAAAAGCAAAATCCAAAGAGAAACATGTTTAAATAAATCTTCAAAACTGTGTCGTGAATATTCTGTAGACAGAACTCCTTTTGTTGAATCTGTAATGTTCTGTTTTCAGCCATGTTGTATTCTTGGAACAGCAGGAAGTGGGGCTTCTGCAGGCTCATCAACATCACCTGAGTCTGTGTGGTCGTGTTCTTTGAGCTATTTTTATGGAATCTGTGGTTTCTATAGTATCTGACAGAGAATAGTATAATGCTGTGTTTCTGTATTACATTTAAAATGACTCAGGTTTAGAGGAATGTGAATTAACCTGCAACCCAGGTGCTGATGTCAGCAGTTGTTTGTGTGCAGAAAGCAAAGCCTTTATGGAAGAAAATGACCCTTCTTTCCAAACACTGGACAAGAGGATCTATGGCCCCCATGAAAGGAAGTTTCAGATTTCCTTTCTGTGTTTAAAAGCAAGAGACAACTAACAGATCTTCAGAACCATTTGGGCTGTAGGTTCTCCAGGTTGCTGGCGTACCGATAAATGTAATCTGATGTCGGCTGGATTGAAATAAATATCTTTCCTTTTTCAATTTAACCCGCGTCAGCAGAGTTTTATCCACACCCCGACACGAGGAGCGGCTCAGCATAAAATTAAACACAAACCTAATTTGATTTTTCCTGCTCGTGATGTTTCAGCTGATAAGTTTATTATTCATGCAGTAATTAATGATTATATATGGATGCATGGAACACAAGAGCTAATAGAGAGGAGGAATTAAAGTTTTCTAAAAAACAGTCTGAGAATAATAATTAACACTCAAGTGTTTGAATTAAAGTAACAGTGAGGAGTTTCCTGCTCCTCCGCCCTACTGGTTGCAAGCGGAATTACAACTACCGTAAACAATGCTGCAGCCTGCTGTAGCTAGCGCTAATGAGCTAACACTAACATGAACCAACTAATACTAAAATAAACCACGAAGTAAAAAGTTCCACACTGTTGGACAAAAAATATTATTACTTACAAGTCCAGTAGAAAAAAGCCAAGTCGCCATCAGTTCGTGATTTTGAAGCCTCCTTTAGCTCCCTCAAACTAGCGTAGGCCGCGCTGTTCACTCTGGTTTTAGCTCTTTGCTTCACCTCCAAAGACATTACTCTGTTACTTTTACTTCCAGGCTCCGCCATGATGCCAACAGAAAAAGCAAACTTCCTCTTTTTCTTCTTCTTGTGCTTTTTATTGATGATCGGCGAACTAAAAATGCTAACCGCTAGCATTACAGCTAACAGCCGTAAAGCGGGTAGACCTATAAGAGCGCCCCCTAGAACACCTACCCTCTACACAAAACTGTCAAGTGTGGTTTTTGGTCAGCAGAGGGCTGCAGAGTGGTGTCAGATATGAAACTGGTCAAGTTTCTAACTCAACAATCACTGAGATCAATGTTAAAGAGCTAGCTTAAAGAATAAAAAACTATCTGTTTTTACTTTAAAAATAAACTGAAATAAATGATAAAAATTAGCTCAAAGAAGCATCTGTTGAGTCATCATCTTCTGGTTTTTAGAGATGTTTTCAGACCTTAACCCCAACCAGGATGCTTTTCAGATAAACATCACTGATTTATTTCTAGAGTCGGTTTCTTCTCTAGCAGTGAAGAAAACACAAACACTCATAATAGTTTTAGGGACAGAAGTGTTTCCATCAGGGGGCTTAGATCCTTTTATAGTCTGACCTTCCTTTTATCAGAATAATCCAGCCTTTGTTCCACAGAATGGGTTTGCTTTTCTATTGAACAGCTGCGTTTGAGCGTGAACTTCCGGCGGTCCGGTCCAGCGGCTCCCAGCGGAGGCTGTTAAATGATTCAGGAAACATCAATAACTGGAGGCAGCGACAAGAAGGCTCATTTGGTCTTTAGCTGCTAAGAAAGTTGAAGTTGGGTTTGATCATAACTGTGAAACGTTTCTGTCGGAGTCCGAGCCGCACAAATCAATCAGGTCAAGGTGTGTCCAGGGAGAAGCGTCAGTCCAAAGTTCCTTTGGGCATTACGCTGAACTACAAACCTGATCTGGTGTCAGATTGTTTAACGAAAGCTGAGATCTGAGTTTAGACTCATACTGTTAGTGTAGCTACAAATGAGACCAAAGATCAAAACCATGCATGAGTTTGTTGATGGTTGTGTGTGTGTGTGTGTGTGTGTGTGTATCTTTGTACCTTTCCAGGTGTAGCCCCGCCTCTCAGTCGCTGACAGCTCTTTGTGAGCCTGAATAGAGGAATCTCAGTTTGTACCATGATCTGACGTCTAACCCTAATGTAAACATCTTAAAACATAAACAAAGTTAGAGGAAAAGGCCTTTTGTGGTAACTTCAACCCAAATAAGAGGTCAAACTTGGCTCCATGCCTTTACCTGCACATTTATTATGATTCAAGTCTCCTGAGACTGTTTTGTTATTTTAAAGGTTTGGGACACTCGTTTAATCAATACATCTGCAGGGGTCACTGGTAGGAATGAATGCCTTGCAAGCCATACTCAGGGCAAAAAAGCCCAGAATTTCTTGGATCAGCACCGACAAGACAGCAGCATTTGGAGTCTTACTTCCTGATATTTGGATGTCTCTCCTCTGATTGGCTGACAGGAATGAGACTCAACCACTGACTTAGTTTGCTCTGCAACGTTGATGTTTTATCTCCACCAATAACACAAGCCTGGAGGAGTTCTGCTGTGTGGTGGAGTTGCTAATGCTAACGGTTAGCTTCTACTAGCCCAGACGTTCTCTGCTGTTTCCTGGACGCTAAACCAACAACAGCCTTCCCCGTCGTGAGTCAAGATGGGTGAGTCCATGAATGTTCAGTGACAGTGTGACGTAGATCTGTCAGGATTTTCTAATCCTAGAGTTTCACCTAGAGTCTATTTTCTATCAGAAACTAATGCAGGAGATAGGTGGAGGAGACTATTTTCATGTTCAGCCTGCATGAAAAACTCAGAGTGACTGATTATAATCATTAAAAAATGTTTTTAGTGATGTGACATCTTGTCTTCCAGCAACACCTCACGAATTCCACAAATTCAAAAATATTTTTTGGTTTTCTCTCAGGAGTCTAAAGGGGTTCAAATGAAAACCGGATCCATAAAAAAGTTATTTTAAAATGTGGAAAATGTGCAACAGCAAAGTAAAAAGAGAGAATTTATTGCCTCATATTTTAATATATATTGTGATTTTCCGTATTTTGCTCCACATACACTTAATTTGATTTGGACCAAAATGCAGAAAATAAAAGAGTTTGAGGCTCAGAACTCCTGGTGAGAAAAGCTAATGTTCTCCTGTCCCTCATGATTAGTTTTCTTCATGCCTTTCAGTTTGTGTTGGGCTGTTTTGCAACTTGGTAAAAAAAAAAGAAAAATCTCATTATGGGTTTATGGTGCTTGACAGAAATGAGAAGTGATATGAAATTATCAGTGTTGCTCCTGCAGGTACGGCTCGCCGCTGGCAGGAAACAAAAGAGCTGAAGGCCTCCAAACAAAAACAAGCTGCTCGCTGATGTACGGCTAAAGCACAAAACAATCCAGACCCACTGATGTGTGTCATATAATAATGTTCAGTAATTACAAATAAAGAAAAAACACTGTGGAGTCTACTTGCAGGTAATCTGTTATGCTGCAGAGATAATTAAAATTTTCCACGAGTGGGTGTAAAAGTCACTTTTAATTATTTTAGTCAGGAGCAGTCGCCTGCCTGGCAGTGAGAATATCTGGGATTTATTTGCTGTTTGTTTATGGATCAAGTTTTTTTTCCCACAAAATCAACAGTTTTTGGGCCAATTCTCTGATTATGTTGAGTTAAATTATTCAGGATTTTTGTTTATTGGTGTTTTCTTCATAGATTAAGCTCACTGATTGTCCCAAACTGTCCACAAGAATAAAACATAAAAGTAAAAATAGCTTTGGGCTGTAACATAGCAGACATGTTTGTCATTCTGAAACAATTTAATATAACTTTAATTTCGCAAGAATTTTTTTTTTTAAATAATTCTACTAATAGACTGATTTCATCCTGGAACTCTAATGTGTCTGATTTTTAATTATTCTGAAATAATCACTCATTCTGTTTATACAATAATCTTTAAAGGTGTGGTTCACTCATTTAATCAATACATTTGCAGTTGTCCCTAGTAGGAATGAAGGCCTTGTAAATCGTTCTCTGGGGAAACAAAGCTCTGGTGCACCTGTTTCAGGAAACAACGCCCAATCCCAACACTCGCACTGCGCCCTGCTGTGAAGTGCACTTAATAATAATAATAATAATAATAATACATTTTATTTAAAAGCTCATTTCAAGTCACCCAAGGACACTGTACAAGATAAAAATAGAGCAAGATAAAAATGTTACAAAAATATATAAAAACACTAAGACATTATAATTAAAACTAGGTGGTAAAAGCTTGTCTGAACGGGTGTGTTTTGAGTTTTGATTTAAAAAGTGGGAGAGAGTGAGTGGTGCGAAGGTCAGGGAAAACTTAGAGGAGGTGCGCTGTAAGGCTTCGAGTGCGTAGTACACAAGTGTGCTGAATCAGGACAAGAAGCGTTGCATCATCGACCACGATGCATGCCGGGATGCCGGTCGCTGTTTGTGCCACTTTTTAAAAAATCTATATTAACAACTTTCAAACAAACGATTATTTGACTACATTTAAATTCAGTGCTGTCCACATTTAATCTTAGTCTAAAACATTCAGAGCATAAATAAATATCATTAAATACATATTTTCAGAAAAGGCACTTGAGCCATTGCTCCGCCTTCTTCTCAAAATTCCCACACAGCAATGGATTGTGGGTAATACCCTTGCCCGAAGTCCGTATCGATGTGGACTTGGGCAAAGTGCGGATCAAGAGTGCAAAATGGGCGTGGTCACCCTCCGCAATTGAGAATCGGGACGCCCTACGCATTCGCACCCCTGGCCGGGAACGCACAATTGAAGGGCGTAAGGATGCAATTGCGAGTATTGGGATTGGGCTCAAGTCAGCTGGAGGAGAAAGAAGCTTCAAACGACAGGATTTGGAGTCTTATTTCCTGATATTTGGACATCTCTCCTCTGATTGGCTAACAGCAACAGGACTCTGCCACTGACTCTGTTTGCTCTGCAACGTTGATGTTTTATCTCCACTAATAACACAAGCCTGGAGGAGTTCTGCTGTGTGGTGGAGTTGCTAATGCTAACGGTTAGCTTCTACTAGCCCAGACGTTCTCTGCTGTTTCCTGGACGCTAAACCAACAACAGCCTTCCCCGTCGTGAGTCAAGATGGGTGAGTCCATGAATGTTCAGTGACAGTGTGACGTAGATCTGTCAGGATTTTCTAATCCTAGAGTTTCACCTAGAGTCTATTTTCTATCAGAAGCTAATGCAGGAGATAGGTGGAGGAGACTGTTTTCATGTTCAGCCTGCATGAAAAACTCAGAGTGACCCATTAAATTCTGAAATAATAATTAAAAATTTTTGTAGTGATCCACACTGTTAATGAAGAACATCTTCGAAAGTCAAGTGAAATAATTTCAAATAAGGTTGTTTTAGATTTGTCTTCTAACAAAAATGGAAAATTGAAATGATGAAATTTGACTAATTTCTGCCTTTTTTTTCTTTTTTTCAGAAAAGTATTTTAAGTTTCTAGCTGAAGTATTTTTATCTTCACCAGCATTGTGCACCACAGCTTTAACTAATAGTCCTTCCTAAGAGCAGTGTTAGTGTAAAACAGCAACAAAAACATCTGGAACCAAATATTCACATGTGAATCTGAGAACATCTGCAGGTAACTTTAGATTTGGAGGTAAAACTATTTATTACATCTTATACAAAATCTATTTAATCCGCTGTTGCATTTTTGATTTTTCGTGGATCTTCAAAGACAACAAAACACTCCAGATGTGCTACAGGTGGATGGAAGCCAGCAGGTCGAAGCGTTGAGGATCAGTCATCCTGACATCTCCACCTTCCACCACCTAAAAAACATCTGGCTTCATCTCTAAATTAGCTTTATTCTGTGGATTTTTGGTGTTGAGGTTTAATATTTCTGTGTCTGAAACTGTTTTCTGTTCCAAACTGAAAGAGGATGAATTTCCTGCAGCAGATGACACTTCAGCATAAAGCTTTGGCCGCCGCCCACCTTGTGCGTGTTTATCTGGAGGCAGGCGGGTCAGACTTGGGCTGTCAGGAACAATCAGCATCGATCTGACTGGCAGAAAATATCCTGTTCAAATACAAACAACAAAAAAATACAATAAAACTTCAGCCATCCCACCAAATGAGCAGAAGCAGTAAAATGAAGAGAGGAGATCCTTAAAACCCTCTCATAGAGACGTTGCAATCATCAGAGAAAAAGATGCAGAACAATAGATCCAGGGGCAGAGTGCACTTATGTTTAAACTGTAGTTGTGTTTTTATTCCCAGTGATTTATTGCACGCTCATTAAATCTGGAACATAATTACTCATCTAATTAGACTAAGCAGAGGTTTGTAGTCTCACCAAACAGCAGGAAAATTCCTGCTTCAGACTTGGAGCCATTCTCAGGGTGAACGTCCTCTTCCTGCAGGGGCTGTTGTTGTTTGCTCGGATGGATTTAAATTCAACCTGTTTAATATTTCTGTGCACCGCCTGGAGACAGTTGTTGTGTTGAAGTGGTGCCGTCTAATCTGAACCGAAGGATATGAGTCTATTTGAGTAGACCTCAGGTGTGTATCTGCATTTAGTCAGGTCCCATAGGGGAGGAGTTATCCTGGTGTAAAGGATGGAGGGAGAACGGGTTGTACTCCGTCCCAACAGGGGTCGAACTCTCCCAGGGCTCCACCGTGGTTCCACTGGGGCTTCACCAGAGCTCCACCGTGGTTCCACTGGGGCTTCACCAGAGCTCCACCGTGGTTCCACCAGAGCTTCACCAAGGTTCCACCGTGGTTCCACCAGAGCTTCACCAAGGTTCCACTGCAGCTCCACCAGAGCTTCACCAAGGTTCCACTGCAGCTCCACCAGAGCTTCACCAAGGTTCTACTGCAGCTCCACCAGAGCTTCACCGGGGCTCCACCAGAGCTTCAATGGGGCTCCACTGGGGGTTCACCAAGGCTCCACTGCAGCTCAAACAGAGCTTCACTAAAGCCTGGGACACACAGGAGACGGACACGCTGCGCCACGGAAGCGCCGCAGTTAAATGGTCACACAGGAAGCGCCGCGCCGCTGAACCAAAGACTGTAGCGCTGAACGCTTCTTGGAAAGTCACGTGATAGTCACAACATCTTGAGAACAGGAACAGCTGCTCCGCGGCGCGCCGCGGCGCTTGAGATAGAACTGGCGCCTATCTTCAGCGCCTCTGCGTGGACCGGCGCTTCTGGGACGCGACGCTGCGCTCCCCGTGTAGCCACTCTCATGGCTTCTAATGGCTTCTATTTAAAATGACGGCGCGGGCGTGACGCAGCGCGGGCGTGACGCGGCGCGGGCGTGACGCGGCGCGGGCGTGACGCGGCGCGGGCGTGACGCGGCGCGGCGCGTCTGTCTCCTGTGTGTCCCAGGCTTAAGGCTTCACCGCGGCTCCACCGAAGCTTTACCGGGGTACCACCAGGGTTTCACCCGGGCTCCACCAGAGCTTCACTGGGGCTCCACCAGAGCTTCACCAAGGCTTCACCGGGGCTCCACCAGAGCTCCACTGGGGCTTCACCAGGGCTCCACTGCAGCTCAAACAGAGCTTCACCGCAGCTCCAATGAAGCTTTACCGGGGTACCACCAGGACTCAACCTGGGCTCTACCAGGGCTTCAATCCTGTTTCTGGGGTTTATGGAATGGATCTCAGGATACCGTTGCAGAACAATGGGCATCATGGTCTCATATCTTCATTTTTGCAGAAGCTGTTTTTCCAGCCATGACCTCCAGCCTGCTGTTGGGTGATTAACAACGGAGTGTGAAGCAACCAAGAGGAGAATGAGCTCCACTAAAGATGAGGTCATGGTTCTCAAATGGGAAAAGGTGGAGTAATACCTCTGGTTTGGGAACGAGGCTCTGTATTAAGTGGGGAGGGGGATGGACTGATGCATCTGGTCTTTGTCTTTGGTGATGAGGACATTGATCTGTTGAAGTGAAGCAGGACAGGAAGAGGAAGCTTTACTGGTTCAACTTCATCCCATCCTTGTAGGATTTGGATCATGGTAGAGAAACCAGATCCTGAATCCAAGCGTCTGAAATGATCTTCCTCTGTTGGGAGACTGGACTTAGAATTAGAGATAAGATACAGAGCTTCATAATTTCCTGCTGCTCCTGAAGGATTTCCTTCATCCTACTGGTACGAGACCCCAGGATAGCCCATAGTTCACTGGAGGGATTATATTTATGTTTGCTCTGTCCTGGAAATGCCTCAAGATCCTTCTGGAGCAGCTGGAGTGTTTCTCTGAGGAGTAGAGAGGTTTGGGTTTCACTCCTTGATCTGGTTCCTCTAACCTTGGATTAACAGAGGAACATGGATGAATGAATGGATGCAGGAGCCATGACCAGTAAGCTGATGAGGATCATGTGATTAGATGCTGCTTTATTTTAATTATGATGTAAGAAATAAAAGGTCAGAATCACCTGAGCTTAGATCTGTGAACAGAAAAGTTATTTAATAATACTCATGCTGTTACTGTAACTCGTGCATTCAACCACCAACCATAAAACAACCCAAACATTAAAATTAGCTAAAGAAGCAGCAAAAGGAACAAGTGAAACAAAACCTTTTAGATTTCAGATGGAAGGACTGATCAAAGACAGGAACAGCAGCTGTAGTTTACAGGTGGAACTGGAAAAGTTCCAGAATATGGGAAGAGTATGGTGCAGAAGTTCATTTATGTCAGTGATTCAAGGGGAAACTAAAGTTTGAGACTCATTCCCTGCAAAACCAATATTTAGGTCTTTATTTGTTATCATTGTGATGATTGTGGCTACAGCTGATGAAAATTCAAAATCTCAGACAATTAGAATATTACATGAAATCAATAAAACAAGAGAAATGTCAGACCTCTGAAAAAATAATCATACATTTGTACTCAGCACTTGGTTTGGGTCCCTTTTGCTTTAACTCAAATAAACTTTTGCTCTATATTCTAATTTTTCTAGTTTAAGTTCACATGTATGTGTAATTTTGACAGTTTGGGTCTGATATGGTTTCTGTGGGCAGAAGAAGAGGCAGGAAGACGAGCCGATCTCAGAGCAGAGATCACATCATAATCAGAGCACAGCAGGCGGCTGATCAGCAGACAGCCCACACCGCAGCCTCGCTGATTGTTGNGCAATGGATTGTGGGTAATACCCTTGCCCGAAGTCCGTATCGATGTGGACTTGGGCAAAGTGCGGATCAAGAGTGCAAAATGGGCGTGGTCACCCTCCGCAATTGAGAATCGGGACGCCCTACGCATTCGCACCCCTGGCCGGGAACGCACAATTGAAGGGCGTAAGGGTGCAATTGCGAGTATTGGGATTGGGCTCAAGTCAGCTTCAAGCGACAGGATTTGGAGACTTACTTCCTGATATTTGGACACTTCTCCTCTGATTGGCTAACAGCAACACGACTCTACTACTGACTCTGTTTGCTCTGCAACGTTGATGTTTTATCTCCACAAATAAAACAAGCCTGGAGGAGTTCTGCTGTGTGGTGGAGTTGCTAATGCTAACGGTTAGCTTCTACTAGCCCAGACATTCTCTGCTGTTTCCTGGACGCTAAACCAACAACAGCCTTCCCCGTCGTGAGTCAAGATGGGTGAGTCCATGAATGTTCAGTGACAGTGTGACGTAGATCTGTCAGGATTTTCTAATCCTAGAGTTTCACCTAGAGTCTATTTTCTATCAGAAGCTAATGCAGGAGATAGGTGGAGGAGACTATTTTCATGTTCAGCCTGCATGAAAAACTCAGAGTGACCCATTAAATTCTGAAATAATAATTAAAAATTTTTGTAGTGATCCACACTGTTAATGAAGAACATCTTCGAAAGTCAAGTGAAATAATTTCAAATAAGGTTGTTTTAGATTTGTCTTCTAACAAAAGGGGGAAATTGAAATGATGAAATTTGACTAATTTCTGTCTTTTTTTTCTTTTTTTCAGAAAAGTATTTTAAGTTTCAGGCTGAAGTATTTTTATCTTCACCAGCATTGTGCACCACAGCTTTAACTAATAGTCCTTCCTAAGAGCAGTGTTAGTGTAAAACAGCAACAAAAACATCTGGAACCAAATATTCACATGTGAATCTGAGAACATCTGCAGGTAACTTTAGATTTGGAGGTAAAACTATTTATTACATCTGGCTTCATCTCTAAATTAGCTTTATTCTGTGGATTTTTGGTGTTGAGGTTTAATATTTCTGCGTCTGAAACTGTTTTCTGTTCCAAACTGAAAGAGGATGAATTTCCTGCAGCAGATGACACTTCAGCATAAAGCTTTGGCCGCCGCCCACCTTGTGCGTGTTTATCTGGAGGCAGGCGGGTCAGACTTGGGCTGTCAGGAACAATCAGCATCGATCTGACTGGCAGAAAATATCCTGTTCAAATACAAACAACAACAAAAATACAATAAAACTTCAGCCATCCCACCAAATGAGCAGAAGCAGTAAAATGAAGAGAGGAGATCCTTAAAACCCTCTCATAGAGACGTTGCAATCATCAGAGAAAAAGATGCAGAACAATAGATCCAGGGGCAGAGTGCACTTATGTTTAAACTGTAGTTGTGTTTTTATTCCCAGTGATTTATTGCACGCTCATTAAATCTGGAACATAATTACTCATCTAATTAGACTAAGCAGAGGTTTGTAGTCTCACCAAACAGCAGGAAAATTCCTGCTTCAGACTTGGAGCCATTCTCAGGGTGAACGTCCTCTTCCTGCAGGGGCTGTTGCTGTTTGCTCGGATGGATTTAAATTCAACCTGTTTAATATTTCTGTGCACCGCCTGGAGACAGTTGTTGTGTTGAAGTGGTGCCGTCTAATCTGAACCGAAGGATATGAGTCTATTTGAGTAGACCTCAGGTGTGTATCTGCATTTAGTCAGGTCCCATAGGGGAGGAGTTATCCTGGTGTAAAGGATGGAGGGAGAACGGGTTGTACTCCGTCCCAACAGGGGTCGAACTCTCCCAGGGCTCCACCGTGGTTCCACTGGGGCTTCACCAGAGCTCCACCGTGGTTCCACTGGGGCTTCACCAGAGCTCCACCGTGGTTCCACCAGAGCTTCACCAAGGTTCCACTGCAGCTCCACCAGAGCTTCACCAAGGTTCTACTGCAGCTCCACCAGAGCTTCACCGGGGCTCCACCAGAGCTTCAATGGGGCTCCACTGGGGGTTCACCAAGGCTCCACTGCAGCTCAAACAGAGCTTCACTAAAGCCTGGGACACACAGGAGACGGACACGCTGCGCCACGGAAGCGCCGCAGTTAAATGGTCACACAGGAAGCGCCGCGCCGCTGAACCAAAGACTGTAGCGCTGAACGCTTCTTGGAAAGTCACGTGATAGTCACAACATCTTGAGAACAGGAACAGCTGCTCCGCGGCGCGCCGCGGCGCTTGAGATAGAACTGGCGCCTATCTTCAGCGCCTCTGCGTGGACCGGCGCTTCTGGGACGCGACGCTGCGCTCCCCGTGTAGCCACTCTCATGGCTTCTAATGGCTTCTATTTAAAATGACGGCGCGGGCGTGACGC
>SSNS01000044.1:44119-71980 GCA_006937985.1 Aphyosemion australe
CTTCACTGCAGCTCCACCAGAGCTTCACCAAGGCTTCACCGGGGCTCCACCAGAGCTCCACTGGGGCTTCACCAGGGCTCCACTGCAGCTCAAACAGAGCTTCAATGGGGCTCCACTGGGGGTTCACCAAGGCTCCACTGCAGCTCAAACAGAGCTTCACCAAGGTTCTACTGCAGCTCAAACAGAGCTTCACCAAGGCTCCACTGCAGCTCAAACAGAGCTTCACCAAGGTTCCACTGCAGCTCCACCAGAGCTTCAATGGGGCTCCACTGGGGCTTCACCAGGGCTCCACTGCAGCTCAAACAGAGCTTCACCAAGGTTCTACTGCAGCTCAAACAGAGCTTCACCGCAGCTCCAATGAAGCTTTACCGGGGTACCACCAGGACTCAACCTGGGCTCTACCAGGGCTTCAATCCTGTTTCTGGGGTTTATGGAATGGATCTCAGGATACCGTTGCAGAACAATGGGCATCATGGTCTCATATCTTCATTTTTGCAGAAGCTGTTTTTCCAGCCATGACCTCCAGCCTGCCGTTGGGTGATTAACAACGGAGTGTGAAGCAACCAAGAGGAGAATGAGCTCCACTAAAGATGAGGTCATGGTTCTCAAATGGGAAAAGGTGGAGTATTACCTCTGGTTTGGGAACGAGGCTCTGTATTAAGTGGGGAGGGGGATGGACTGATGCATCTGGTCTTTGTCTTTGGTGATGAGGACATTGATCTGTTGAAGTGAAGCAAGACAGGAAGAGGAAGCTTTACTGGTTCAACTTCATCCCATCCTTGTAGGATTTGGATCATGGTAGAGAAACCAGATCCTGAATCCAAGCGTCTGAAATGATCTTCCTCTGTTGGGAGACTGGACTTAGAATTAGAGATAAGATACAGAGCTTCATAATTTCCTGCTGCTCCTGAAGGATTTCCTTCATCCTACTGGTACGAGACCCCAGGATAGCCCATAGTTCACTGGAGGGATTATATTTATGTTCGCTCTGTCCTGGAAATGCCTCAAGGTCCTTCTGGAGCAGCTGGAGTGTTTCTCTGAGGAGTAGAAAGGTCTGGGTTTCACTCCTTGATCTGGTACCTCTAACCTTGGATTAACAGAGGAACATGGATGAATGAATGGATGCAGGAGCCATGACCAGTAAGCTGATGAGGATCATGTGATTAGATGCTGCTTTATTTTAATTATGATGTAAGAAATAAAAGGTCAGAATCACCTGAGCTTAGATCTGTGAACAGAATAGTTATTTAATAATACTCATGCTGTTACTGTAACTCGTGCATTCAACCACCAACCATAAAACAACCCAAACATTAAAATTAGCTAAAGAAGCAGCAAAAGGAACAAGTGAAACAAAACCTTTTAGATTTCAGATGGAAGGACTGAACAAAGACAGGAACAGCAGCTACAGTTTACAGGTGGAACTGGAAAAGTTCCAGAATATGGGAAGAGTATGGTGCAGAAGTTCATTTATGTCAGTGATTCAAGGGGAAACTAAAGTTTCAGACTCATTCCCTGCAAAACCAATATTTAAGTCTTTATTTGTTATCATTGTGATGATTGTGGCTACAGCTGATGAAAATTCAAAATCTCAGACAATTAGAATATTACATGAAATCAATAAAACCAGAGAAATGTCAGACCTCTGAAAAAATAATCATACATTTGTACTCAGTACTTGGTTTGGGTTCCTTTTGCTTTAACTCAAATAAACTTTTGCTCTATATTCTAATTTTTCTAGTTTAAGTCCACATGTATGTGTAATTTTGACAGTTTGGGTCTGATATGGTTTCTGTGGGCAGAAGAAGAGGCAGGAAGACGAGCCGATCTCAGAGCAGAGATCACATCATAATCAGAGCACAGCAGGCGGCTGATCAGCAGACAGCCCACACCGCAGCCCCGCTGATTGTTGTCAACAGTAGGAAATGTTCTCCGCTCCTCTGCAGACCACACAAGCCATTAGATGTTTAAGTAGGAGTGGGCCGTGGAAGCACATCTACTTCTGAGGCGTGGAAGTTCGGATTCCACAAACTCAGGTTGTGAAGAAACAACAGGAAGAGAAGAGCCTGAGGTGTTAGAGGTCCCAAACGGGCCAGAAGCTTTAAACAGAACCAAACACCAGTGGTGTCATTCTGACCATTTAGAGTTCAGAAGGAAGAAGAATCTGCAGGTTTTCATGCAGAAGTTTGTGACCAATCAGGAGAAACCTGTAATTAAAATCAAAGTAAAGGGATTTTTATTCATGCAGAATTAAAGTCAGCATCTTACCTGCAGCAGACGGCAGTCAGAGAGAATCAGAGAGGAATTCTCACACATCAACAGATAACATCATGATCTAAAAGCTGTACTTCAGTTTCAGAGCAGGTTGAAAACTGAACGATGGAGAACATGTAGATTTAGAAAACTAGAGTTCCTCTAACAGACAGAACAAATGATCTAAGCAAACCTAAAACAGAGCATCCTGAAGGATGGAGAAAGGTTTTAAAGGAGTACTCACCTATAACACCGTGGACACCTACGTCTTATTATCGTCTTTTAGGCCATTCAAATAAATTGTTTTGGAAAAATAAATAAAAAAATGTGCTTTTCTGATCCTTTTTTGTAAAGGGCATATTTCCTTGTGAGATCACACGTGATATTTCAGCTGTGTTGGACGTGTGCAGGACTGAGGAGCGCGTTGATTGGTGGAAGGAAGCAGGAAGCAGCTTCAGCGTCTTGCTCCAAAATAACAAAAGTTATAACTGAACCCGACCTGGCAGTGACCTACGGGATCCAACAGTACGAGCCCTCGCCTCGCCTCGCCTCGCCTCGCCTCGCCTCGCCTCGCCTCGCCTCGCCTCGCGCGTAATGGCTTCCTCGCTTGTTGTTGAGTTTTTTTTCCAGCGAAGCGCCGTAAACTGGAAAATGATGGGACGCGGCTTTGGAGATCTGTAAACAGTCTGGATGGGCCAAAGCAAGCTAAACAGCCTGGCATCGGCTCATCATGCTGTTGTGAAGATCAAATACACAAACTGAGTGAAAATTAAAAATTCCTTTAAGCATCACTTTGTTTTCACAACATTTCTACATTTGAAAGCAAACACTCTTAAATGAAATGCAGGAGTGCTTCTGTCTGGATGCAGATGCAAAAAAAAAAAACCTTTCATCGGCCCACTGGGAGGGACTGAAGACCCTTTAGAAAAAATAAATCTCACTATTCACCAAAGATGATCTGATATTGAGAATCAATGAAGGCTTAGCTCTTTTGGTCGAACCTCGAAAAGCATCAAACCATAACTACAATTAATGAGCACACAGGTAGTTAACCTCTCTCAGCTTCTAGCACTTGCAGCTCTACGTCAATATGGCCGACTTTGACCAGTGTGGACTTTGAGCCAGTGAACGTCTGAGATGGGAGGATTAGAGAATAATAATCAGTTGTAGATGTGCTGGTAAAGCACACACACACACACACACACACACACACACACACACACACACACACACACACACACACACAGCTTGGCCCAAAAATAAAGGTCACACACGTTTTTAGCCGATTCTGAAACCTCTGATTCAGACACATAAAAGAACACTGAAGCCCAACTTTCAGGTTTCTTTCTCTGTTGACCCGAGAGCCGAGCGCAGCTTCGTAAACAGTTTCTAAATCTGTCTGGGAGGGTTGGAGGCCCTGCAGCTCCAGGCTTTAGCTGCAGACCAGAAGAGGTCTCTGAGGAAAAGGGCTTTTGTTTTAATGTAATTTGGGAGAAGTGACCCAGTGAAGCCATAAAATATGCCGTAACTCAGGCTGAAAGGACGTGTGGGCTGGCGGCCCAGCCGCAGCTCGGCCTAACAGGTGTGCTGAGCCAGGCTGACATTTAATTCTGCTGCTGGATTACTGGGACAGCACGGTGTTAAAGTGAGACTTGGCTTTTACAGGACATCAGTTTCCAGGACTTGACTTTTATTACCTGGCCGTAAGCCAACGGGGGCTAACGGATCAGCACCTTAGCCCTCCCAGACACCCCTGCAAATTCACTCTCAGAGAGCGCCGCCGTCTCCGGTGACCTTTGCTGAGTCAACGCAGCCACCGTATGCATCACAGCCGCTCTCATCCGACTCCTTGGATAGGGAGTAAATTACATCTTGTGGATTTGTGCGGCTCATTTTAAACGCGTTACCACGGCAACAGAGGCTGTCTGTCTGATGGGGCGAAGTGTAAATAGAAAACACTGTGTCGATAAATGATCATAAAGGATGTGTGTGTGATCAAACCTCAGTATTCATGAGGATCCTCACAGCCGTGAGCACAGTGCCATCTAGTGGCGGAGAGTGAAACTGCATCAGTGAGAAAACCTGACATGTATGATAAATAAATCACATACGTGTAAAAGGAGAAACAGCAGAAAACATTAAAGGAGAATTAATCATCATTCTAACTCTCTTCAGAGGTATTTATTTTATTCCTAAATAAAAACAGTCTGATCTCTGACCACGTTACTGACAGGACTCCAGACAATTAGCACCTGACCTGCAGGCTGATGGCCCCCTCTCTGCTCCACGTCAGGGAGACGCTGCTCAGGATGTCGTCTTTCTGCTACTAAATTATCCTCCAGCCAGACTGATAAAAGTGAGAATCCAGACGACAGACGGGCCATGAGGGGCGAGGCGGTGGCGGGGCGGGTGGACGTTTCCCGTCTGACCCGCTGCTCGGCCCATCTGGCTTGTTTCTGCTCACAACAGATGAAAGCTCTGAAGTAAATCTCCTCTTCTACTCATGTCTGGACGTTGTTCACAACAGTGTCTGCTGCTGTGTTCCCTACAAACAGAATTTATGGCTATGAGGAGGATGTTTGGGGGAATAAACCTTTGTTTTACTGAAGAGGTTTAATGCTGGATGTAAACCTGAGTCAGCTAAATATTACTGCTCTTTTGTTTCTGATTTTACACAAAATAATAACAAAAATTTTATTTACAAGCACTGGATTACATACACAACAATAAAACAGTAAATCCAGCTAGAATCAAATAAAAAAAAAAAATAGGCAGGTTAGACAACAAAAATGATGATGTCATGCTCTCATCATACAGGTAAGCGTACCTGCTGTAGGACGGATGGTGTCCTCTCAGGTCCCCTCAGAGTCCACAGTCCAGCTCCCATAGACGTATGAGAGGCTGACATGTAGATTTAACACTGTATCATAAATAATTAAGCTTTAAAGTTTTCTGCCTCTTAAAGGTGCAATATGTAAGAATGACATCCTGTGGTCAAATGTGGGTACTGCGACCCATTTCTTTGAGAAAATTATTCTCTCTCACTGATAAGTAAATAAATACATTATCATATCTGGTGTTAGCACTATTGGGTGTTTTACGGTAGGTAGCACTTACTACACTTATTACAGTAATTTGTCTCCGGCATCACAGGAAGTGTGGTTTTCTGTCATGCTGGTATAGTTCTGAATGACTACAGCAAGTAAAACTCATTATTCACTTCACACACACATTCCACTGTAATATCCAGGTGTTGGTGATTGAAAAAGTAGCTTGAGATTTTTTTAGAGCTGACTATTTGCTTCTAATTCACCGTTAGCATTGTTAGCTGAACGTTAGCCTCTAGTCTGCTTCACCCAATGTCAGAGTAAAACAGAAAGATGTTGTGGCTTCTTAGAGGTACAAGAAATAACTTCTGGGTCGCTCCTGGCTTTGGGTCTTTAAACAACTCTGGAAATTTTTGCTTGCCGGTGTGGAATTACATGTTCTGGCACTGATGCGCTAGCTTGGCGCGGACTCGGCGGACTCACTGACTACATCACTGTATCGTTTTTTTTTAAAGAAGAAAGCTGATAATCCTGCAGCCAACTGAGAATGAAATCAGTTTCATTATAATCTTCCTTCCAACATGATTGAGACCTTAGACTGTTTTGTGATTATTTCATTGTGGAATATTTACATATTGCTCCTTTAAAAGTGAATAATTGAGTTTGACTTTTATAAAGGGTGTTTATAAAGCTGTTTGTTCACCTTTTTAGCCTTTGTCTGCCTTTAATTAAATGAAATAGTGATGTAATTACTATTTTGTAATTTAAGAACCAACAGACAAAAATGTGTGGTTACTATGGTGACCTAATCAACCACTGCTAGCAGCTTGAACATTTTTTGGTGCTGGTTCTGTTTATAAAACATTTTATATGTCAACACCAGGACACTGTCATCTTAGAGAGTTACATAGTTGATGTTGGTATTATGAGAAGATGCAACGACGCCCTTCAAAATATCTTCTAGAACTTTCTAATGTGATTTTTATTGTCTTTTTTGTTGTTCATCTTTATCTTTCCTCAAAAAAATTGACATATTTATGCTAATTATATAAATTCTAGTGATATGAAAGCTTTGCTGTTGCATGTGGTGACATCTAGTGGCAAAACAGCAAACTGCAACAAAATAAAGTTTTCTTTAAAACCTAATAAAATATTTATTTGCTCTAATTCCAACAGAACATTTGATTCTTCCTTTGAAATGAGCCAAAAATGAGTGAAAAACAAATCATTTTAATCAACTGGATCGTTTGAGTCTAAATTAATTTGGGAGCTAAAGCTCCAAACGTTGACGTGAGGATAAATGTGTAGGAACTAAAAAAGCTTTCTGAGAGCCGATGTGTTCCTTAATGTGGTTTCCTGTCTCATCGCAGGTTCTCTGCACCAACACTTGATCCTGATGCCAATGATCTGTGAAATGAGTTGTTCCTGGTAATTCTCCACATCCGAGGAAATTCCTGCTTCCATGAGTTCACTTATAATCAGCTGATTGTCGTTCTGCATCAGTCACTTGTTTTATCTTTGCTGTGTCCAAATATATTAGTGAGAAATCCTGAAGTTTACAGAGAATATTATTTTTTTACTTGACATCGTGCTTTTTTCTTCTGCATTGCATCTTCTATGAGAGAGCCCAGCCCTGCAGCAGATTTACCTTAGTGTCAGATCTAAAATTCTCCTAACACTTTATGTTCCTGTTATTTTTATGCTTTCATGAATAACAAAACATGTTAATATAATTTTAGCTCAGAGCTGTAGAAAGCCTCTGCAGAGCCTTTGGATTTAAGGTGGTGAGAATCTGATGCTAAATCTGGTTCCAGATTAAGGATTCTGAGCATCCGTGTGGTTTGAAGTGGGCGAGTTTACAGGTGGACATGACTCAGGCAAAGTGAGACGAGTATGACATCCACCTGACCTCAGTCCCTTCACCGCTCATGAAAATAGCTCCAGAAGTCACCGCTGAGGAAGATGAGTCATCAGCTGGCGATGGAGAACAGAACAATCATCTTTAACAAAGCTCAGCTAAACTAAGAGAGCAGGATCAGACCCACAGAGCAAGCTTCAACGTTTTTACTGTCAGACGTGATTTTCATTAGATTTTAGGTCATATTGGTTCTAAAGCCAGTTTATGTCATTAAGAATCAGCACACCAGGTCTCGTTCATTAGTGATGCCAGGATGGAGGAAGAGGAGGATCTGGGGTTTCATCTGGAAAACCGAGGGAGCTGATGTGGTCTGTGGTGGAGAAAAAGCGGAAAAGCTCTGGACTTCCTTTGTTTTTGTTGGTTTAGAGTCATATGAGGTAGTTCAAGAATCTGATTAGGACATCTTCTGGTTTCATCTTTTGATTTTTTCACATTTTCCCGCTGGGAAGAGACCCAGTTGCAGACCCAGAACGACACATTTCTGCACAAACGAGTCCATTTCTGAACCGTAACTCATAACTGAATTGACACATCCAACTCTGCGTTCTGACGGTGAATCAAACATCCCAGACATTCTAACCCTTCAGCTGCAGAATCCCTATTTTCTGCATATTCTGACCTCTCAGACCAACATTAGCTCTTATTCACATGTAAAACCTGAGTTTGTGTCCTTCTGTGGAGCCACGCTGAGTCAGTAACCATGATGAACTCCCCACCAGCGCCCACTGCAGTGACAGACTGCAGCGAATGACGCATTGCTTGAAAAATCATAAAATAACATAAAAACTTCAAGTTCAAAGCAGATCAGCAGCCTCTGGGTGGAAGGAGCTGCAGTTGTCTCCGTCTGGGCTGGGAGGCGTCTCAGGAAGCTGCAGCTTTCTTAGACCAGACTCACAGAACCATATCTCCCCCTGCTGAGGGAAACGGGTACTACACGTGATGCTGCAGCTGCTGTCTGATTCAAACGCTCAGATTTATGATGAAACTCCACATGAGATGACCAGAACTATGTTTATGTTTAATCTAAAGCGACGTGAGAAGCAGAATTCTAATTTCTCTGAATGTCGACTGAGTCGTGAAGAAAAAAGTTGTGATGAAGAGAAAAAGTGCTGAAAAACAAATAGGAAATATTCACATGATGTATTAAAGAAGTTAAAAAGGAGAAGATGAATATGTGAATGTGACATTAGCGCCTGAGAGAATGTGAGGCTTTAATGACAAACATAAATCAGTCACACTCATCAGGTAAGTCTCTTCAGATGGTGGTAAATGTGTCTGAGTAAAAGAATGGTCAATTATAATTTGTCTAAGAGAGAAATTAAATACATATTTAAGTAAGTTTACAATAAAGAAACATCACAAAAAAGTGTTGCATTAAGTCCCAAAGTGTCATAAAAACAGTAGAAGATGGCCACCATCTTGGATGGGTCTCCATTCACCCCCAGTGCATTCATTTCTAATGAGGAAGATGCTTACCCAACTAAAAAACACATTTTATCAAGTCTTTTCACAAAATCAGACACATATGGCATGATAATTAAAATATTAATATAATTAAACAAAATAAATTAAAATATAAAATTCCAACATTTAGGCTAGAAAAGTCAATAGTAATCCCACGTGAGCTGTTTTCAATAGTACGCCTGTTGTTGCAACTGTATGCTGCACAAAAAAAAAAAAAAAACGAGCATAGTTGCTCACTCTGCATCGACTCAAGTTGGGTTTGGAGAGTCAGGAGACCCATCCAATATGGCGGCAACGTTGTTACGCTCTCCAGCGCCCAATAGGGTGTCTACGTATTCATGTCTATGTGCGTCACCATAACAATAAAAATACAAACAAAATCATAATAAAATGGGAGGAAAAAATGAAGATAAAAAGAAATGAGGATAAAAATGGAAAAGTAAAGACGGAATCCCAAAAAATGTCCAGAACTGACAGAAACACCAGCGTGAAAAGCAGCTAGTGAGGAAGTCAGACATTAAAGCTGAACTCAGAAGTTTTGAACTGATATTTCAGATTCTGAATGTGTTCATTTATTCTAATAAAACCCAACCTGCTGCAGGGAAGCCCAGGTTTCCAGCATCAGTTACCATGGTGATAGACCCAATTAAGAAGCTTTGTGATGCTAAAAACAAAACTGAAGCTAAAGTTGAGGCCTTCTGGAGACAAAAGTATGTTGATTGACACCTGTTCTGTTTTGTTGGGGAAGGATGGAAATGTTGTTTCAGTCAAATCTTTAAGCCATCATGAATATCTGACTGAGGTAGAATTGATTTGGAAACAGCTGTGAAGGCCATCTTTGATCAGATTGACGGGCTAAATGTAAAACAAGCTGCTCTTTAATATGGGATGCCAAGTGTAAATAGCTGGTGCAAAATATTTTGCAGACATTTTTTTGATATTTAGCTCATTTTTCCTACATTTAGCAACTTTCACCACATTAAAAATTATGTTTAAATGTCAGTTTCATCTAATCTAAATGTTAAATATAAAGTTAAATGTTAAATCTAAATCTAGGTTTAGATTTAACGTTTAGATTTAGTTTTAACATTTAGATTAGATGAAATTATGTGACATTTAAACATTATTTTAAATGTGATAAAAGGTGCTAAATGTAGGAAAAATGAGCTAAATATAAAAAAAATGTCTGCTAAATAATTTGGACCAGCAATTGACACTTGGCATCCCATAATTTAATTCCAGAACAAACAACAACCACAGCAGCCAGATTACACTCAGAGACTCCAGGTCGGAATAAAACGGCTATAAGTGACGTCACGTGAATTCTAAAGGTGCCGAGTGACGTGGAGGATTACATTCTGTGGTTGCTGTTAAACACCTGCTGTGGTTTCTGTGAAAACGCCTCCAACAAGCATGAGTCAGAGGCGATTTCATCACCGTCTGCTGCCAAAAAGCCCAATAAGTCTGCAGCTCTGAGGGGGATTTTAATGAAACAGCATCGCCAGGAGAGTTCGCTTTGTTTAGACCGGCAGGATAACGGGCAGAATAAAGTGTTTCCAATGAAAGACTCTGAGATTTAATCCGTAAGTGTGTGTGTGTGTGTGTGTCTTCTGCAGTAATGAGAGGAATTAACGATCGAAACCTCAAAGGATTTCAAAGTTCATTGGCTGCAGCTCAATAGTCTGAGTTGAGTTTTATTTGGAGGAGGCGGTTAGGACGAGTGCATGCTTCACTCATAGAAAACTTAAATTCATCCTCATTCACACCCTGATGCAGAGTTCTGTACATCATTGCTGCAGAAGTTCAACTCTCTTTGTCATAAATTCTCCTCTAAGCCGCATTTTATCATCAGCAGCTGTTTGCGCCCAGGCCGAGGGACAGATACGCCCTCTGCAGTCAGAACAAAAGATCCTTTTGAGCCGAAGGAAAACAGAAAACCTCTGCTGACTTAAGGAGTGATCAGCAGAATGGAAATGCTGGGCTGATTCAGCCGCATTTCCATATCAAACAACACCAGATCAGTTCTTTACTCAGTGAAAGCTGCTGTGTGCAGGTGTGCAAATCTGGAATATGTTGGGATTAGTGGATGCAAATGATTTGTTTGTGCATCCCGGTGGCTGCATGTGTGTTTTAAGTCTGGAGGAGCTTTTCTACAAAGCTGTTCTAAGGGAGCGACGGTGGAACCGACAGAACAGATGTAAGAATAATTCCTGATTTTTCCTTGATGGGATGCAAATATCCTGCCTCCTGGCATGCCAGAATCTTACGTTGCTGTTGAACGAGGGACAAAGGAAGAGAAAAAAGGTTTTAAACCTAGATCACCAAATGTTTCATTGGTTTTGTACGTTTGTTAGAGCAAAATAAAATAAATAAAATGTTAAATTGCATGTTTGTTACATTTCATTATAACCTGTTTATAAAGAAGAGGACAAACCTATAAGATCTAAAATCTTCTGGTCCTGATGGATTGGATTCTGAT
Source organism: Aphyosemion australe (assembly GCA_006937985.1). Classification (NCBI taxonomy): domain Eukaryota; kingdom Metazoa; phylum Chordata; class Actinopteri; order Cyprinodontiformes; family Nothobranchiidae; genus Aphyosemion; species Aphyosemion australe. The sequence continues at coordinate 55,281 of SSNS01000044.1, forward strand.
ATTGCGTTCCAGTTGTCCTCAGAACATGGAAATTCCGACGAGGAAATGTTGTAACGAGCTCGTTTTACGTTCCAGATTCCAACTCGTAAAAAAAAGGACGCCTCCAGTAAAGCTGCGTGTGTTGTTGCTCTGTAGAAAGAACTAATAACAAAGTATTCTCTGCACCTAAAGTCCCTCGAGGAGGAATGCAGGAAACGCATAGATAGACACAACAAATCAGCAGTTGCAACATAAAACCAGAAAAAAACATGAAAAGATCAAACGTCAAAACGTAAACACCAGGAACAGTTAAAGAAACACTGGTCAATGTCGGCGGCAATGCTGACGTTTTCAGCAACGTAACCATTGACAACAAGAATAAACAACAACTCAGTGCTGTTAAATAGCAAAAAGAAAGAAAGCAGAACATATAAATGATGAAAACAATAAAGACTACAACAACACTGGGCGCGGCCATCTTTAAAATGGGGATCTCGGGGTCCTCTGAAAAAAACGAGCTCGCAGCTCGGAATTCCGAGTTCATTGCGTCATTTCCGGTTAACTTATCTCGGAAAAACAAGTTCCGAGGACAACTGGAACGCACTAATACTTACGGGACAGAACCCAGTGGGACGCTTACCCAATGTGGGATGGTAACAACCCCTCCCCCTCTCTGACGTTATGCGGGACGGAGCCATTTCTGCAAGCTCCCCCCCTCTCTAAAGGCCGGCGGGATGGAAAAATGCCTGAGCCGGATTGTCCTGGTGACGATGTGTATTTTCCCTGGCGATAGAGGGCAGCACATACCTAAATCACTGCAAGCCAGCGGTAATTTTGTGTTGGAGTAAGACCTTACCAACGGAGGGCCATTAGAGTCAAACATCCCTAGGAATAACAAGCACATCAGACTCTTTCATTACTGGCAACGAGCGAAGAGGTCAATGTGTAAAACAAAAACGTTTATGAATCAACAAACAAACAAATCAGTAAATGGATTTTGTCCTCACGAGCTCCCATAGAAGGAAACATGGTGTCTAATATGGCGTCTCCCAGAGACTTAGACCCTCTCCCATTTGTTTTTACATTTTTTTTACGGGGTGGGCGTCGGAGCGAGCCCCCGCGCCGTGAAACAAACATCACGTGTCTAAAGCGGATCTTCATCATGAATGTCACACATCACGTGATCAGGAAGCAGAAAATGAGTGAATTAGGAGTTCGTTTTGGGACGCTGCTGTGAAAAAAGCGATGCATCAACTGGAAATGCCTCTGCAGCTGCGCTTCGGCAACAGATTGTGAAAGAACGGAAAACGCTAGAAATACGGCGATTCTTCCTGATGTAAGAAGTGAGTCTACTCTTTCTTTTGGTAGTGTTGGCGTTTACATGATCATAGAGCACAATGTTCTGTGACTCTTGAAAAAACAGTAAAAACGCTCAAAAACGCTGGCAGTCAGGGGCTTTCTGATCAGAATACGGCTGGCAGTGAATGAGTTAATTTATTTTCAACAACATTTCTATGGATTTTTCCAGAGATTAATGGTAAAAACTCCACAATGTCACTGTTAGGTCATTATGTCAACTGCTTTTTTACCTATAGTTCCCTCCTGGTTCCTAAGATCTTGGATCACACATCATGTCTGAAATCCCGTAATCCCACATCATCATCCTGGTTTTAATTACAATCATTTTCAATGATTATCATTTACCACAGTGTAAAGCTAGGATATAGGAGTATCTAATTACCAGAAGCACGTGTTGTAACGGTAGCTGCAGGTGAGCGTGAGATGATGTCAACTGTTTGCCGTTGATGTGTGTTTATATATATATATGTTACTTTTATTTGGGAGCGTTTCAGCTGCTGTCTAGGCCAGGACTCTCCTGAAAAAGAGATTTTAACCTCAGTGGATCATGTCTGGTTAAACAAAAAGGTTAAATTATCATATTATTTAACTCAGTTTACAAGCAGCTCAACCCTTTGACTGTTCAACAGTTTGGTCATTTAGTATTCATGATTGGCATGAACTGGTGGTTGTTGAAGATGGACCCAAACTCAGGTGAGCAGGAGGCAAAAGACCAGTTTAATATGAATATTGGTGGGTACAGGGTGACACAAGAAGGACCTGACAAAGACGAGCACAAACAGAGGGTTTAAATACTCGAGGGTAACGAGGGGCAGGTGAGTCTAATAGACGCTTAACGAGGTGAGACAGGTAAACACGGCAGGAGCAGATCCTGCCAAAAACACAACGAACCTGCTGGAAAATACAATTAATAAACTAAAAAGATTTGATAAAAATATGAAGATGTTAAAAAAGTAATTATGTGATTTTTTTAATTAAAAAATTCCATTTAATTATATAATTCCAACACTTGAATGTAAAAAACATAAACACATGTATTCAGAGCCTATTAATAAAAAATAAATGTATAGATTAACCTGCTGTGAGAATCATGAGTGTTGCTTAACAACATAAAACAGTCAGGAGACGCCTCCTCCTCCTCCTCCTCTTCATCAGTAGCTGAGCTACTCCTCCGCTGGGACCGCCCACATTCCATCGAACCAAGCATCTCCAACAGGAAATTGCGTTAAAGCAGGATGCTCTGAAGAGCCGAGCAGCATCACCCCCCCCCCCACCCCCCCATGGGAACCTCCAGCTATTTAAAACCATAAAATATTCTAATAACCCCAATTAGATTGAGTTACTGAGTTAATAAGCAAACGTAAATCAAAGCTGACTTTTTTTAAATTAGGAAACCCACCAGATTATTACTGATCCTCCTGAAGAACCCTGTGGTGTTTCCCAACCGGAATTCCCTCCTGGTTTACACCCGAGTCTCCAAACGGAGAAAACCAGGAACTGCCTCGCAGAAAAAAAAAAAGGCCTCGGAAAACTCATCAGCTGTTTATCTAAATCTGATGAGTATGGGAACACGGCCCGGAGATCCTGCATCCTCCTCTGACAGCTCTGGAATCCCAGACTTATCACGCTCAGTATCGTTTACTCTTTACTAATCTGAAACTATGAGGTGAATTTAAAAATGCACATTAAGCTAAAGCTCGGGTCTCAGTGAGAACCAGCAGGATGTGCGATGGAGAACAGGTGACCCCCTCTTCTGTCGCTGCCATGGAATTTGGATAACAGGTTTAAACTGGTAACAAATGTTTGCAAGGACAAGTTTCTTAAATTTAGTTTCAAGTAAAGTAGAGCCTGATTCCTCCTGAAGAGGAGGAGAGACTCTGATGAAGACTTTAAGCATCAAAACATCAGTAGAAACTCACGGTCGGGTTCCTGACGGATGCTGCAGGAGCAGGTAGCAGCAGCAACACAAACATAAAGACACACCTCCGAAAACAAAACAGACAAATAAAACAAATCTAATATCCACGGCTCCACATACATCCATTCTCATCCCAAACGTCAGAAAGGAAAAACAGGAACACCGAGGAAGCTCCAGGCTGGAAAGAGTTAATCAGATAAAACTCAGATTTCTCACTTTCCATAACACATCTCAGCATTTTCATTAAAGCCTTCCACAGAGGGATTACTGACCTGTCAGAGGAGATGACGAGGCTTACTGCATGTCTGCTGCTTTCAGCCGTTTTAATTGAAATTTTAATAACGTATTATGACATGATCAGAGCTTTAAGGTGGACTGATGTGCAGTCGATGTGCTGAGGAGGCTCTCCGTGTGAAATGAGTTCTGTGACCTTTAATAACACAGTTTTGTGCTGACACGAAAAGGTTGATGGGAGCCGAGTCTCTTCGGTTTATGGCCAAAAACAAAAATATTCAAATTAAATTTGCAGGAATTAGAAGCTGCTGTGAAAGAGCGTGAGCGGAAGAGCGTGTCGAGGTAGACGGAACCAACTCAGGATTTATTTTCCCTTCATAAAAAGATTTAATGAAAACCTAAAAATATGAAATCTGTGGTCTGTTTTGAATTTTTATTCTTGCACAAAACCGTTTTATCAATATAACGTTTTAATTTCCTAACGTTTCTGGTGTTAGAGCACAAAAAAATGCACAAAGAAAACTTCCTATAGAAGTATTATAAAATATTTCATAAGTCCCGATTTTTTAACATGAATTTCATCCTTGACTTCAGCGCTAACAGAATGTAATAAAACATTTGTGTGATTTTGAGATTTAACCCCTTTATTTCCACGTTTATGATCAAAACCAACACTGTTTCCCGTTTCAGAGATACGTCATCTCAAGGAGACAAGCTGGAGCTGACCACGCCCACCCACCTTCTGATTGGCTGCTATGAGAAGCTATGATTGGAGGGGCTCACAGTCGAGCAGTTCTATTTTGCACGTTCCCAATTTTCTGGAAGTGGTGTCATGTTAGCCTAGATCAGGGGTTTCCAACTCCAGTCCTCGAGAGCTACCATCCTGCACGTTAGATGTTTCTTTGCTCCTACACACCTGATTGAAATGAATGAGTAACTAACAGGCCTGTGCAGAGGTAAGGTGAGGATTAAATTACTCCATTCAGGTGTGGCAGAGCAGGAAACACAGAAAACTAGCAGGATGGTAGCTCTCGAGGACTGGAGTTGGAGACCCCTGGCATACAATAGACCAAGCAAAGCAAAATCTTCTTGCTTCTGTTAGTCTGTCTAGTTTTCTAGGCAAAGAAAGATCAGCAGGGAGCAGAAATACGTGTCTGATGATTATTCTGGGAAAAAAAAAACATTCTGGCACCAAACTATCATTTATTCTAATGGAACATGAGGTCTGACCGAGCTGATGTGCTTAAATCGTCAGTATTTATTCACAAATAAAACAAAAAGAAGGGTTAACAGACGTTTTCCATTTAATAAATATGATTGTAAATGCATTAAACAATTACACACGGCACAGTTCTGGTCAAACAAAAACACGTAAACATCTCACCGTCTGGTCGTATACAAAAGCTGTACAGTAATAAAACTTTTTTTGGGTTATTATTCAGTTTTCTCTACAAAAATAATAATTTAGCTAATTCTGCAGGGAGCAGATGGTGAGAAAGTTCATGTGTGACTCGGTGATGCTTCCCACATCCCAGCTCATCCGAACCTGGAAGGCAGAGACTCCTCGTGTTTGCTCCACGTTCTGTCCAAAGCTCCAGATCCGGGGTTTTCTCTGGTCGGAGTCATTTTCTGTTTCTGGGTTCAGGGAAGAGGATTTAAACTCCTCTGTTCTTGTTTCAGGGCCTAGTTTACGCAACTCTATCCTGAAGCCATAGGGACACGGACGGAGACGGTTTGTCAGAATCGGACATCAGAGGAACTCTGATGCAGAACTTAACAGGAGCTCTGCAGTGAATCCGAATACTAGACGCTGTTACGTCTGCAGCATATTCATCTAAAGGAAGAATGTGAATTCGGTTCTGGTCCAGTTCACGATGGGCTTGTGTCGGTGTTTAATGTTCCAGCTGACATGATGCATCTTAGGCGTGTTTCCAATGTCGGAACGTCAGGGTAATTTTACTGCGTGGCTCCACTTCACCTGGCCGGCCGGATGGGCTGTTTACCGGGCCATCTTCAGGAACCAACAGAGGCGCCCCCAGAAAATTTTGATAAGGGTGGCCAGACAGGGTCAGAGAAAATTTTGGGGTGGCACACCAAATTGGTCCTTGTGGTAACTCTGAGAGAGTTTAGCCTGTGGTGACGCGTTGCAAGATCCTTTCTTCTTTTTTAATTAAAAAACAATTTGCATCTACAACACTTACTCAAATTTGAGAAATACAAACATTTCAGAAATTTACATTTCAGTTATTTTAAATGTTATTTCAAAATTTTAGAATTTAAATTTTTTTATAATTCGCCTGCTGCCGTCTTCACAAAAAATTATGGATATAAACTTTTGTTAAATGGTGAGCAGCAGAAAAAATGTTTAAATTCTGATTATTTCTTTACACATTCATCATTTAATTTTTTTATTGGGTTTTAAATTGATGTCTTGATTAAATAAGATAAATTTATGGTTTGTGTGAACATTAAAATTATTTATTAAAGAACACTGGTGTTGGAGTGGCCAGCTATTTTCTAGGGGTGGCCATGGCCACCCCTGGCCACCCCTTAGAAGCACCACTGACCAACGGAGTACCTAAACAGGGGTAGGTATACCTAGAAAGGCCCGACTGAGTCGTTTAGCAGAACCTTTGGTAAACGCACGCTGACTGGTTGTAACTCAGTAGGAAACGACATCAGCAGACGTCGTCCAAAACAGCCGGCATTAGCAAAATTAGAAAAGTTGCGCTTGTGGTGCAGAACGGAAGCACACGCAAATAAACAGCGTTTGCACAGCTTTAAAATTTCCAAAACTCCCAACACCAAAAAACACAGCGGAAATCCCCCACAGCGACGTAATTCACGGGGTTTTGTTGTCTCTCAGAGCGCCGTAAAAAACTACGCTTCTTCTGGTCATTGAGTGCCACATTTAACATCACACAGCAGCTCTCCCGATCCTTACCCCGGTTTTCCACAGGATGTGGAAGTGGCGCGCAATGTAATAGCGCTGTTTTTCACGTGAGCTCATTCCCAAACGGTAGTGATTCTGACGGGAAACGGGAGCGAAAGCGTTCCACACAGCTGATTCCGGGAGGTCTCAAATTACGGGAGAATTGCAACACCACGCGTGATTTTAGTCCACACAATGACAAGCAGGAAGGACGGCTACATGTATCCAAAAATATCTGTGGTTTATTTTCTGTTTTGTTTACATCGGCTACGGGGATTTCACAGGAAATGACGTACTGCACGTGCCTTTTATTTTGGAAGTTTCCGGATGTCTCACAGTGCCTTTGTGTTTGACTTCCTGTCTGTCCCGGTCTAAACTGCAGAGTTTGACGTGCTTTAGAAGCGTAGCGCATAAAAAATAGACCTGAGCGTCTGCCGGTGGAAAGGACCCTGTCTAACGGCGGCTACTTGCAGCGTAGTATGTTTCGCGGCCATTTCGCGATGCTTTCACTTGCAGTGGAAAACTGGGGTTAGAATGGATTAAATTGCTGAACTTCGACAGAATAAAACTTTTAACGCTTTTTGGTGCTGATCAGTGACATCACTCACTATTGAAGCAGTCGTGATGTGCTGATGTCTGTGCAAAGTCATGAAAGGGCTCAATGTGTATGGAGACACAACAGCTGAGAGGACCGAGCCATCTTATCTCCCGCTCGATTTCCCCTCCCAGAATTTACCCTGATGTTCCGACAGTAGAAACACGCCTCATGTCTCTTTTTAGATTTAAAAGGTTTAGTTTCTAATTAAACATCATCTGTGCATTCATTCTGTGTTTCTTCTAACTGCATCACTTGGTTCTTTTTTCAAGAAAAAGGTAGAAACAACTCTTGTGTTAAAAAAGAACCAAGTGATGCAGTTAGTTTCTGCTTGTTGTTTACATCTAATCTGAGGAAATGAGAGGATTTAAGAAAGAAAAAAACAAAAAAATGCGAATTCTGATCAACAATTTAGCGACTCAGCTAAGAATCAGACAGAAAATCAGTAAAATCACATTCCTGTTGGTTTCCCTGCCTCTCTTTTACGTCTGCTCCTCCTGAACCTGTTTTCTTTATCCACACTAGAGAAACACAATCGTAAACATCAGGATATTAAAGCTTCCATAAACAAATCCATTTTCTTTTTGTTTGGGAAAAATACTTGAGAGGATTACAGGAAGTTTCCTCTGATTTGAGTCATTTTTCTGTTGTTCGTGTTGCCGTTTGATCAGACGGAGCTTTGAAGATGTTCAGAAGAAACAGAAACGTGCAGCTCGACCCAGACCAGAAAAACATTCCTGCTTACATTCATCGCCTGTTTTCATCGAGCCAACAGCTGATTGGAATCTTGAAACAATAAAACAGATTAAATAAATTTACTATGAGATTATTTGATATAATTGTCTGGTTTCTCCTGATCTAGAGGCCGTTTCATCTTCATCATGATGTTTATCTGAGATGGCTAACAGTTTTACAGATGTTAATATTGAAATGTTCAGGTTTTCAGTGAAATTATGTTAAACATTATTTTAACACATAATCTGAGTTTTTCTCAGAATAATTTGACCTTGGATTGAATTTCTGACAGTAAAATAAAACGGGAACCACATTCCTGCAGGAATGGAGGGAATTTCCCTGTTTCCTTTTTTGAAGTAGATCCTGATCCGGACACGCTGGTGTGTTTTACTGGCTGTCGTCATGGAAACCACCTCCATAGGACCCGCTGTGCTCAGTGTGTGAATGACTGTAGTGGAAAGCACTTTGGAGTCCTCTGACTCAGAAAAATCCCAACAGGACCAGATTTCCCCAAAAAGGCAAAAAGAACCAAGATGTTAACGGCATCGATGAGACGTTTTCATCCGTCTCCTCCGGAGCAGCAGACGACGGGACGTTCCTCTGGACATCCCTGCAGCTTGGAGGCGGTTCTCCTGCAGCGTGTTTTGATGAGCTGGGATGAAGATGCGGGTGGGAACATTAGCCTAAATGTGTCACCAACCCGAACGAGCCTTGGGCTGGACGGCCCACATTACGGATTCAGGAAGTCAACGTCTTTATTCTGTCCACAGGAATGTGTCCTAACACTCCGTCTATCTCCGTTTATCTCCAGCAGGTCAGTCGTTTCTGGCTCCTAAAATGACCTCGAACTTCTGTCCCTGCTGTCCCTCTGGTTCCTGCCCACAGGTTGGCTGATATCCGGTGACGCTCCGACGCACTAAACGTTTTATAAAGCGTCGGGTATAGAACCAGAAGCGTTAGATTAACAGCAAGTCTTAAACTAATCCTGAAAATGAAAACAAAGAAGGAATATTTTAGTAGAAAACGTGTTTTGTGCCATAAATCAGCTTTTTGAGGACAGTCGATCAAAAGCTTTGAAATATCCTACTCATATTTTAGTTTGGCATTTGTTATTAAAATACACAAAGTTCTAACATAGACATTCATGATTTACAAAATAAATGTGTAATTCACTTCCATATTCATAAAAGTATATTCATATAAATAAATAATCTACTGCTGCCGGCCGGGAGCGGCATCGAGCAGCACGCCGATGGAGAAAATCCCAGAGCGCTCCTGGTTCCTCCGGTCTGAGTCATGCTGGCGATCCGTCTCCACTCCGAGGAAAAACAAAAGAGTTTATGCTGGAAGATGAAGAGAAAGGAAAACCTGTACACAGTTTGTTCTGGTGTGTCAGCCGGGTCCAACATGCACAGGAATAAAGCTCGAAACCTTTGAATCCCAGATGGTAAAAAAAAAAAAAAAAGATCCATGATGCATCTGGGGTGGGGGGGTAGTCCCTGGCCAGAGTTCAGACGATGTATGTGGGGAGTTCTGTGGAGAATTTCACATGTACATGAGGTTTCATACATCCTGGGGAGAGACGAGAGAAGACAGGAGTCACACCTCTAACCTGTGTTTGGTTTACAGGGAAATTCCACCCCTAAGTGAAATTTGGTCCATTTCCGTATTCCCCACAGTTAGATAAGTGAGAAAAAAGCATTTTGTGACCAGCACAGTAATTCTCCTGATCTGGCAGCTTTAGCTTAGCATAAACAATGGAAGCGAATGGCAGGTACTAGCATTTTGTGTGCAAAAGTGATTCAATAATTATTCCTGGTGAGCTTAATATTCATGTTGACTGCAAATGAAAAGTAAAAAGTTACACGAAGGATTTGCAGGAGCCAATTTAGACTTGGGACTACATTACGACAAAGCACCTCTGTAACCCGCCGCTGCATGGTGCATGGACATAACACAGCGGTCGAAAAAGCCTCCAGCTTCTGTAAACAAATATTTGTGAGAATAACGTGAAATATCCTGCTGCTGTGTGTCTTCGGCTTGTTTTCACAAGTAAATTGCACGTTATTTTAGACTACTGTGTTATATCCATGCACCATGCAGCGGTGGGTTACAGCGGTGCTTTGTCGTAATGGAGTCCCAAGTCAAAATCGGCTCCTGCAAATCCATCATGTTTTTTTTTTACTTTTTATTTGCAGGTGACATGATTATTGAGCTCACCAAGAATAATTGTTATCATTATTTGGTCATTTTAATTATTTTTGCACACAAAATGCTAGCACCTGCCATTCACTTCCATTGTTTATGCTACGCTAAAGCAGACGGACTGCTGCCAGATCAGGAGAATCACTGCTCGGGTTACAAAATGCTTTATTCTCACTTATCTAACTGTGGGGAATATGGAAATAGACCAAATTTCACTTAGGGGTGGAATATCCCTTTAAATTTCTAATTATTCGAGTGTGGTTTTATTTAGAGCAGCAGCAGCTTTATTTATTTATTGTGTCAAATGTTCCTGGTTCTGCTCTTTGAATGCCTCTAATCTTTTCTCGTTTGGGAGATTTGATCTTCTGCTCTTAAAGCAACATTCCGCAACTTTTACACCTTAAAATTATGCTTTTTTGTAAAGTTTTTACATCATACTATTATCTATGTTCATTTTCATACCTGTGATAGTGTTAGGGGGTCCCACGTCTGTTTACTGCGCTATACAGTTTTTGTGCTTCGGGTAGCGGCGGAAGTACTGACTGGGTGTCGTTTTATGGCAGAATATGGCAAGCCAAAGGGATAAAAAAGCACGCGTTCTAAATGCGCCTTATGGCTGCCAAAATGCGCGCCTTGAACGCGCGTTTTGACGCCAAAGGGGGCAAAAACTTGCGTGTTCTAAAAGTGAGCATTATGTCCGCCAAAACGCGCATCTTGAATGAGCGTTTTGGCGGACATAATGCGAGTTTAGAACGCGCATTTTTTATCCCTTTGGCTTGCCATAATTGTATAACGTAGACTCGCTGTAGCAGTGGCAGATTCACCAAAGAAAGCTAGAAATCCCTTATCAGAGGAATCTCCTTGCTGGAGAGCTCTTTCAGAAAGAACAGCATGAACTACGGACTCTGACCTAGCCGTGCTGCTAGAGGCTAGGTAAGTAATAAATGATTTCACCAGGGTTATTGTGTTTGGTCGGGCATAAAGTTGTTATACAGTCCTGATAAAACTATTTATTCAATGTGTGGAGGTGGAAAAGTTTGTTTTCGTTGTTTTGCCTGACATTAGGAATGTAAACATGCCTCTCATGCCCGAGAGAGAGATTTAATGTTACGACAGTGACGTTACGCAGCAAGCCTCTAGAGGGCGACAGAGACCATTAAACTGCAAAGTTGCGGAATGCTGCTTTAAGAGGCATGAAAAAAATGTTTTAAGTTCATTTGTTTTCCAGATTTGCTTTAGCAGCTTTAAATTAAACAGTGAAAAGCATTTAATGTTTATAAATGTTTTACACGTGCATTAAAGAGGACACCTGGATGACTTCATCTAAACCCTAAAAATGTTGCCTTGATATTTAAGGAGGTCTGCGTGAGAGCGGAGGTGACCATGAAGGACAGAAATTATTACAGACATCATGGAAAGTGAATGAATGACAGGAAAAAATGATCTAAAAGGAACTGATCTGAACTTCTTTGTGCAGAAACCTCAAAACAAACTAAAAAAAAACATGGAGGTATGTTCTGTCGCTCCCTCCTGTTTCTCTAAACCTCAGCAGGAGGACGGCGTGTCGTCGTACCACTGAGACGTCACTGTTCTGTTTGTCAAACTGGCTGTTCTCCTGCAGCCTGGACCACTTCACTAAAACACACAAAGTACAGGATGAGTGTCATGAAGCAACAAAAAGGTGTGAAAACAAACAATGGCGTGAAAGGGTTAATGGAGCCACAGATAGAAGGTGAGGATCACCGGTGGGCCGCGAGTTCAACTCGGTGTCCAGAATCTCCAAAGAAGGCACCAAGTCCTGCTGCGAGCTGGGCGTGGCCTTTGGATCAGCTGGACTCGTCATTTCTTGTTCTTTTTCGTTCTGCATCTGCGCATAGACGTTGAGGCCTGGGATCTTCCTTGAGAAAAGATTTACAGTGAGGTAAACGGAGAAAAAGCGTATGGAAGAAATACAGTCTCAACAGAGTGTGACATTTTTTAGACATTGAATTCACGAAACTGAATTTTTATTTTGTGAAATTTTGAATTTTTTTTTTTTTTTTTACTGAAAATACACCAGAAAAATTTTCATCTGTGAAAATTCAACAACAAATGAGGTGACCTCCTGGTGACCCACACCAAAGCCATCGTCGCTCAATCAGGTCGACAACTCACTGGTGTCACGTGATCAGTGGAGCGTAATTTGATTAGCTAAAAGTCACTCGACGCGATCGAGTGACAACTACATTGGCTTGAGTCACCAGGAGGTCACCTCAGTTGTTGAATTTTTGAAAGTTAAATTCTGCTGCTGAATTTTTATGGATGAAATTTTTGCTGGTGTACTTTAAATGTGCAATTTGTAAGACTGACATCCTGTGGTCAAATTTAGTTACTGCAGTCCATTTTAAAAGCAAAAATATCACTGTCATTCTGTGAGTTTCATGGCCGTTGCCAGTTACAGATCAGCACCAGAAGATTCTAGATGACAAGCAAAGATGAGTCATAAACAGTAAGGTGATAAGTAGATACACGCATTGTCATATCTGGTGTTAGCACTCTTGGGTGTTTTACGGTAGGGAGCACTCACTACACTTATTACGATACGGTGTCTCTGGTATTAGAGGAAGTGTGGTTGTTTGCCGTCTTTAGTTCTGAACGACTCATTAGAAAGAAATAAAACGCCACGATTGACTCATTTTTCACTTCACACACATTTCACTGTAATATTGAGTTCTTGGTCATTGAAAAAGTAGCTTTTAGAGCCGACTATTTGCTTCTAATTCACCGTTAGCATTGTTAGCTCAACGTTAGCCTCTAGCCTGCTTCACCTGATGTTAGAGTAAAACAAAAAGATGTTGTGGCTTCTTAGAAGTACAAGAAATAACTTCTGGGTTGCACCTGTTAACTGGCTTCGTTTCTTTAAACAACTATGGAACTTTTTGCCTGCTGGTGTCAAATAACAAATGTCTGCGCTACAGCGTTAGCTTGCTGGAGACTCGGCAAACTCACAAACTCACAGGGCGTAAACAGTAACTATGTTCTTTTTTTGTTTATTTGAAAGGAGAACAACTGACAACCCCCCAGCCGGATGAGAATGAAATCTGTTTCAGTGTAACCTTCCTTCCAACACGATTCAGACGTTACTGTTTTGTGTTATTTCACAGTAGAATTCTTACAAATTGCACCTTTAAATAAAAAAAAAAATCAAATACATAATTTCACAGAATAAATATTCAATGTCAAAAAAAGTCGTATTCTGGTGAGACTGTATTTCTTCCATAAGAGTGAAGCCTAAACTAAAACAGACACAACCTCTAACAGCTTAGACCTTTAATGTTTTATTTAGTTTCTGCCTGCCGGTAAACCGCCGTGACCCTTCACTTTGTTTCCTTTGGAGCTCTACCTGAGCAGGAAACAACTTAACATTTCAGAAAGGTCAGCCGCCTGCGTTCACGGCCCTAATGCTGATAGCAGCTGAAGGTTGACTGACATTTCTGTTTGAGAGGGAGGACCTGATAACGTAACGTATCAGCGTCCCGTTGGGAGCACCTGCGTGGCGTTTCAGGAAGACTTTACCTCTTGAATTTGTAGATGACAAACACAGCTAAACCCGCAACCACTACAGACAGCAGCATTAGCATGGCAGAGCCACTGTGGTTCTCGCTGGTGTCCACCAGGGGCGCTGCAGAGACAGGGAGACAAGCGCAGGTGCAGTGTCAACATGGCCACCAGGTAGACGCGCTGTATTCCAGCCTGCTGACTCATGCAACGAGCAGTGAACAGAAATGACACCCATGTGAATCATGAATCAGGTTAATATTCTTACTCTCATCTTAAAAGTAGCAGCATCCCCAATAGGAAGAGGCACACATACGTGTAACGTGGCTCACGCTCTGAATGTCTCTGTGTGGCTACATGGTGGGAGCCAATCAGACACAGGGGGGGTTATTAGTTGAGTGGGGGTGGGGGCAACAAAAATATGAAAGAGATACCTGACTATCCTGACTATTTCAAGTCCGCATGCTTTATGTTTGTCCCACTCACTACCGAAGGTCCTGCCGGGCAAAACCAGTAACAACAGCTGTGTGTTTACCTGCTGACAGGTGAGCAGCGTACACGGTGACCTGGACCCCCGGCCGCAACGTGAACTGGACAAGGTTTTGATTCAAGGCGTTCAGCAGAACTTCTGAGAGCTGTGGAGATATGGTTACATTTAAAAGCTAAAATGATCAGAAAACTGTCCGTATTTGTTAGGGTTAGGTTTAGGATTAGGGTTTAGGATTAGGGTTAAGGGTTAGGATTAGGTTTAGGGTTAGGATTAGGGTTAAGGGTTAGGTTTAGGATTAGGGTTTAGGGTTAGGTTTAGGATTAGGTTTAGGGTTAAGGGTTAGGTTTAGGGTTAGGGTTAGGTTTAGGGTTGGGGCAGCAACGTGCACAAGAACATTTTCCAACTGTTTCATTCACTTGGATGCTCAGAAAAACATCAAACATCAAAATAAACATTAGCAAATACGTTTTATTAATCACATTGTAAGAAATTTGAAACAATAGCCACTAGAATGCAAAGTGGGTCTTCTAACTCAGGAGTTCCCAAAACATGAGGACCCCCTTGCCCATGTCCAAGACAAGCCAGGACCCCCAACACTGGTGGTGGTCGGAGGGACCGGTGGCGCCAGTGTACGGCAGGCCCCACCTCTGTCAGTACACCCCAGGGCAGCTGTAGCTACGATGTAGCTCATCTCCACCAGTGTGTGAATGGGTGGAAGACTGATTGTGTTGTGAAGCACCTTGGGGGGTTGTAGAACCCTAAGAAGGCGCTATACATATACAGGCCATTTGCCAACTCCTACCTGCATAAACGCATTAAATGTGATCATTTCTACAGACATACAGAGTTATAACTTTTATATGGAGTTGTGATTATACTGTAGGGTGTGTTTTTGGGATTTTATAACAGTCATTTTTACTAATAAAATCTTGCTAACCTCACAACCTCAGCAAAGACAATCTTGTGGGGACCCCCTTGGGGATCCTGACCCCTAATTTGGGAACCCCTGATCTAACTGAGGGTTCTGGGTTTGTTTTTAAAGACTAAACTACAAATAATGAAACTGCTTATTTATAGGAGGGGCCTTCTGTTGGGTACTGCTGTAGCAGGGTCCAGAGTGGAAGTCAGAGCTTCCTTTAGAATAGACTAGACTTTATTGAATGAATATTTTATTTACAGACTCAAAAATCCACACAAAAGACATAAAAGCCTAAATACAGATTTAAGTCCAAGAGAAAGCCCAGGTAAACGTGACCCACACATAGGGACCAGGAAGAACCCTGAAGCTGGAGACGGCCATGATGCAAATTTGTGTCTTTGATTTGATTTCATGACAAATACAAAAATACCTCAGATTGTTCGATGGAAGGACTCCTGCTGCACCATAAACACGGTTTTATAAACTAGCATTTTTATTTATGCTTCTGAGAATAAAAACTGGATTTTAGGTAAACAGCATGTTGATCAGAACCGACCTGCAGGTTGTTGTTAGCATGCACTTTAATACAGAACGATATCGCTGTGGTTTGGACGCGGCCCTGACCCAGAACCTCCACATGTGATGGTTTCTGAGTCTTTGTCTGCCGGACCTTTCCACTGGGATGCATAATGCATTAGCCCGGCCTGATCTGTGCTTTCAGGCAGCAGAGACCTGTGATCTACACCGGGCGGGTCATCGTGATTTAGAGTCTCTTCATTCGTATCAACCTGCCTCCTCTGGGCTTTAAAGCGCCCACATGATCTAGAAATGAGGAGTTAAACAATATTCCCGGATCATGAACCACGTCTGTATGGACCTGAATAATAAAACTAAACATTTCCTTTCTGCAGATGTTTTCTTTTTTCATTTCTCTGCTGCAGAGACTTCATCTATCTTATCTGCCTCATTTGCCAAATTAATTGTGATACGAGTGATTTCTGCAGTCCTTCATCCTCCCCCCTTTGTAAGGTTTAAATTTAGTCTACGCTCTAATTACTTATTCTCACTGTACACCAGGGTCAGTAAATCTATTATACATTCTAACAAGCGAAGGCTGCTCCACACTCGTAAGAACCCTGAATGAAGATTTATGGCGGAGGAGGAACTTTCCAGAAGATCAAGCAGGAAGGAAGGAAGGAAGGAGGAAAACTCAGATTCCAGCTTCCTCCGACAGTGGAATTCTCCCTACATTCAGTATTAATTTAGGATTAAAAGCCACTTTGGTTGAAGTTGATATGCCGTGCTTTAGTGAGCTGATTGATGACGTTAGGCTTCCTCGTCTGGCTCCTCGGAGCGCCGCGGGATGAGATGGGAGGCAGTTTAAGTCATTCCCCTTCATAACGTGTTAATACACATCCAGCCTGTAGATGAGTCTGCTCCTCGGGCTCCTCTAATCAGACTGGTGGAGTAAAAATCTACAGAGGAATACTGACATCTGCTGGTCGGAGGAGGAACTTTATGTTAGAGAGCAATTACTGGACAAGCTGCTGCAAAATGAAAAGCTTCTGCAGGAGCCACACAGCAGAAACAGGACGGTGGAGTCAAATTAGAGCGAGAATAACAAGGTGACGTCCATCCACCTACTCAGACTCAAGAAAGGGGGTGGGGGTGTCTCACCTGATCTAGATGAGCAGAGCTCTTCTCTGGTTTTCCCTCAGTGATCAGTTTGTCAGGCAGGAGGAAGAACTCGGCAGCTGTGGGTAAACCCGGGAGGACCGTGACCAGAAGCTGCTCCTC